>DWKW01000503.1:0-16381 GCA_018250115.1 Doberes anticus | reverse complement strand
TGCCGTAAAGCAGCAATGTGAGCACTATTGTGTTTTGGATTGAAGGGTGTGGTTTGGCGGAAGACACTGGACAGGAGGAATTCCAACTTAGCCCTCAGGAGTAGCAACGCATTCACGTGCAACTTCAGATAGGGCTTCTGTCCTAGTTGAGGTTTGATGTGGACGTCCATGGTCTGCAGAGACCACTTAATATCAGGTGGTCTATTCCGTTCGAATAATAAAAAAAACTTTATGAATTAACATTCAACTGAACATTTAACTGTGTGAATTCACGTCACGTCATTTCAAGTGCTGTTTTATTAACAAAATTGGAGAAAAAAAAGGGTACCGTCGCTGCTGGCTTGGCCATTCTGAGCCTAGGAATAGAATAGGAAAGGGAATTGTCGACAGCCAGTCGGTCGTCCAGAGTATCGTTGGAGAGACAGGGCTGACTTGCGTGAGTTTCAAACTATAACCTGGCGATTGATTGCCCGACAAGCGGCAAACTCTCTTGTCAGAAGACAACATCCTCTTTGAGTTGCTGCGCTAGAGTTGCAGTGTTGACTGTTTGGTGACACAAAAGATGTGTGATCCAGGTACCCGTACTATCAGTCTGTATTGGGTCAGCGTGGTAAACCGGCTCTAGCCTTCACCCTATTGTGGGGCTGTGGGATATAATAAGAGTTTTAGCCAAGTTAATTTGTCATGGTTTGTTGACATTGAAACCAAAAACAGTAGTGATATTGCTATGCTGACTTACTTAATCATACATTTTCATGTTATACTATTCCTCGTTGACGACCATATAGATCGTGATCAAAGTACCGGACTACCGTTCGAAGTGTCCTGGGTTCGATCCGCAGCTGAGGCGTTTTTTTTTTTAAATTATTAACAGTATAGCATACGAGCATGCAGGCAACCTGATATTAAGTGGTCTCTGCAGCCCATGGACATCCACACCTGAGGTTGTGTCTGGATGCGTTGCTACCCCTGAGGACTACGTTAAAATGCCTCCTGTCCAGTGTCGTCTGCCTAACTACACCCTTCAATCTGAAACACAGCAGTTCTCACACTGCTGCTTCACAGCAGAGATAAGTGCGGCCGCAGGCGAGCCTTCAACATAAAACTCTACCACAATCAGATCGGAATGATGAATTTAAATTTCTGACCCGGTCTGAGTGTTTGTGTTCTTGTTTCTTTTTGTGTCCATGGCAACATCAATCAATTAATGCTGGACACGAGTCTCCATGCAAAAATGAGAGGGCCTTATTACATTACGCTGATCAATAATTGTTGTTTGACAGACGTACGTGGCTTTCATCATGATGTTTTCCATGATCGTTAAAACAGGTGATAATTACTTTGTAATAAGCATTTAGCATTGAAAAATTTATCTAGTCACATATTTTTATTTGTGTTAGTAATTTTTTCGTAGACAATTCTCCTATCGCATCCAAGTTTGCAGTAAGACAAGCGATTAAAGCCCTTTATTTGTAACCGACAAACTTTTACTTTGTATCTCTTGTTGTAATTTTCAATTTATTTTAAAGTTTTAGGTTCAAGTAGATGGCTCTCGGCGAACGGTCCATCATGTGGCTTACTTCAAGTTTAATTTTCCTTAGTAAGGCTTCAGTAAGGCTCAATTTATTGTTGGATTTAACACAATTAAATTGATTGACGTTAGGTTTATTGAGATTATTTCGGTCTTACATTCCGTTGGCCCGTGTTCGTTTCCCAAACACGCATGATTCTTCCTAGAGGCTGGAAGTTATCGTTTTGTTTGAGGCATGTGTGTAGCCAACTCACGCTTGGTAAGCTTGCTGGAACTGAATACTTCTAATATTAGGATAGAATAGGAAGATTAAGACAGCGTAAAGGTGTACTTAGGCTGACGACACTGGATGGGACACGGCGTTGGGAGGCATTCCAACGTAGTCCTCAGGATTAGCAACGCGTCCACACATAACCTCAGGTATGGATGTCCATGGGCTGCAGAGACCACTTAACATCAGGTGGCCTGCATGCTTGTTTGCTTTTCTGTTAATAATTTTAAAAATAGCAAGGCATTTCCAATGTAATTTATGCGTAATGAATTTCACAAAACTTTATTGTCTCGGTATACCTACCTTTTTTATCAATCCCCTTGGAGATTGAGTCTAAGAAATGGATGAGAAGTTTAAGGGGTTTTGTCAATGTTTGTACTAAAATGTGAGTAACCTTATTCGCCGTCTTAATAATTCGACTATAAGTCAACTTAATTCACTAACATGTTTCTTTTTTATTGCCTAAAAAGGAAAATATGACTTGCATTATTTCGTTTCCCTTTTTTTATTGCTCGGCTTTTTTATTATTCACTTTTCTCTAACTTGTAATTTTTTTTTAAAAGATAGAGTACCTATTTCTTTACTTGCAGTCGAGAGACTTTTGTTAATTAGACCTTAATAAATTACGTAAGTTTCATATAACGTGGCATGTCAAACTTTAACCGCTATCTTGGATGTATGAGGACGCCACGTCACGCAGGCTCTATTAGTCCGGGGCCTCAAACTATTCGGATGCAAAACGTGGACGGTTTTACAGTTTGAACAGTCAGAAAGACTGGATATCATGAACCATGTATTCAAAATAAAATATTAACTGAATCATTGTGTCCTTTACACGTGAAAACAAATATCTTGGCATTAAAACATTACACGCCCATGTTTTCAGTACACCTACAAATTATCAAAATATACACAGTCTCAAAGCCATCAAAATCTCGACAACTTTTTCCATTTGTATTCCCTTTGCAGGACCATTTTACTTCGAACTTTATCTTATTGTGTTTAGGGTTAGTATGGCTTGTTGTAGTCGAAACACTTCTGTACACATATATCTTCGCCCTACGTCTTGTGTAAAAGGACTTGGTAGTTCCAGAGAGTAGATATTAGATCATGGTAATAAAAGCAGCGAGATACATTTTTTCAAGCAAAATTGCCACAGTATTTTTACATGAACACAGAGTTTTTTTTGTAAGGCAGCAAACTAAAATATTTGGACGCATTGTTGTTGAATATTATGAATAAGTAACGTATTGTTATTTATAATTACTACTTATTTCACGGATGGACATTAAGCATCGGGCATAAATTACTGTCTCAATTTTATTATTACACCAATGATGGTCTAGTTTGACCATAATCCGATGGTCGGTTTTAGATTCGAATGGGAGATCAAGTACACAGTGCAAGTACAAAGGACGAGAATAAAAGCGACACAGTGCTTTTTCATTCTATAAAATTTTTAATGAAATGGATACGGTCTTGTAGTAGTTTCGTCCAACGATTTTATTGTGAGTATTGAGTGTGAGTGTGAGGCTGTTGTGTTTCAGTTTGTAGAGTGTAGTTAGGAAAAGCCATACAGGTGCCTTTTGATTTTTAAGGCATACTCCATGACATCCATTACTGTCTTCCAAGGCCGCGCAGATCATTTTAAAAGTTGTTCCAATCTTTACTGTAAAATATTTGATACGCAATTCGAACTAGAAAGCGAATAAGTGAAGAATTATTCTTAAACCTCTTAATTTCTTAATCCTATTACTGCCGTGTCAAATCGCTACTTAATTCGTACCGTAAGTACCGTTCGGCTCGAGAGATTGAGAAATTAATTTTGCTTCAAGGAAAATCTTAAAATATATCATTTATGTGTCTGGAATATGAGTTTACCGTCGTCATCATATTCATTTTAGTAATTGTATAAAATAGGCAAACATTGGTGTCATATCTATAGTATATATGAACACATTTATTGAAACATACGTGCCAATCAAAGATATAAAAAGGTACGATACGACTTGTGATTGTTTCTGTTTGGGAATGAATAAATTTCTTCTTCACAATTGAAAAAGTTCTACTCGCAACATTACATATTTACGGTATACCGTAATATTACGATTCCATGGTCGATTTAATAATGAAAGATGAAAAGCGATCGACAGTAATTTGAATTGCTTATTTTTTAATCGAAAAGTATGACAGTCCGGAAAAGATAAGACGAATAAACTAATTTGGTATAGAGCTTTAAGGCATATTCAATTGAAATATCCAGAATGATATACCGGATACTTTTATCTTTTCGTGGTGCACCCTGAGCAGGATTCAATTGTCAATAACTTTTCAACGGGCTATTCACTGCACTTGATAATTTCTGATGAACCTATGAGCTTGAGTAGTTAGGTAGAATACACTGGACAGACGTTTTTCAACTTAGTCCTCAGTACTCATAGGGCCAACACATCCACGCACGACCTCAGATAAAACTGCTCTTTGAGATGCACTTAATATGAGATGGGCTCGTTTGATATTCCGTCGTTTTTTACTCTATTAATATAAACAAAACCTCTATTGCTCACTATCGTTAGAATTTCACTGCTTTTGCTATCCAAACTTTCAGTTTCGTAAGTAAACATTTTTTTTTTACACAATTTTTTAAGGTCAAGGTCAGTATGGAATTACAATAGCTCTTACAATATAGCCGAGACTCAAAATTCCTACCCTTGACCCGATCTTTTCAAGCATGTAAGAACGAACATAAAATACCTACTTCAATAATTCCCGAGGATACTCTCCATCATGCCCTGCTATTGTCCGAAGTTTTAACAAGTTATTATATCTCGTATTTCAAAAGAAATTCTCAGATAAATGTAATGTATTTCGACTCATTATTTATATCGGATTTAGTACTATTTCATAATTCTGCAAGAAGCTTGTTACGTTTGATAAATGAGCAAATATTGTACTTAACTCTCACATAGGCTCGTGGTCATTTTTTATTAGTAAATAATAATTTTAATAAATAATAATCACTTTTAGTATATACCTATGTAAATCTCAACTCAGTGAAATTTCCTTTAAAATTTTATTCCCTGGAAGTTGAAGTTTAGGTAATTTATTACGGTCGCCATTATGAAATATTTTTTTCACATTAAATGTAGTTACTAACTCTGATTTTGAAAATACGTTTTTATATGATTTTGTGTATGTGTTTTGTGTATGTGTCCATCCATCCATGTACGACCTTAGATAGGATTTCGGTTTTATTTGAGCTCTAATGTGGTACCGGTAGGCGATCGCTTATCATCGGGTGGCCATCATGCTCGTTCCCTAATTCGCCGTACAAGCAAGTGACCTAAATTTAAGAAAAAAAGAGCAACTTGAAATTAGGGCGGGCCAGTGGTACATCTCATTCATATTCATGTGACAGTACAATCCAAGACCTTAATGGGAACCAACGTCAAGAGGAATACAATATTGTTCTACAATTTCAATTTAATATTGCAAGGGCTAAATAGCGTTGCATTGGTTAATTACAAATTTCAAATTACAATAAAATTCATATAATTGATAACGAGAGTCCTAATATGAATATGTATTTAATTTTTTTATGAAAGACGTAGCAAACTTGATGTTAATTGGTCACTACGACTAATAAGACCGAAGCTGAGGACTAAATAAGGAAGAAATGCAGCGGTGGTGCTGCTGCAGGCGAGATTTCGACAAAAAACTTCAACTCACACAAAAATTTGTCATGTTACAAAAACTTAAATTGTACACAATTTGTGTACAAGAAATTATGTAACTTACAGGTCAGTCAGTTATAAGGTATTTTATCTCACAAATTTATCATAATTATTTTCAAGTAAGTACTCGAATATGATAAATATACCTACATAAGAAAAAGTTTAAAAATGTATAAAAATTTTAGGTAAATTTGTATCTACTATAAACGTCAAAAACATTAATTAACTTAATAGCAACCGTTTGCAATTTTAATAATAATATTTGAAAAATATGGTAAAATATGACGATCTAATTTTTTATTGTACCTACTCGAATTAGCAAATAAATTATTTTCATATTGATGCGTTTGACGAATTGATCGATAAAGTTTATCGATCTATTGTACAGTTTGCAATAAATGCTATTTTACATATCATTTTATATTACAATGAAAAGTAAGTAATACTAATATTTATTTGCATGTGCAATAGTTCTGCGAATAAAAAAAATACAAAAAAGGTTAGCCGAGAACTTATTTCTTTTGAAACCGACATTTCCTATTGTATCTCTTTATTTCAAATACAAGATTTGTTTCTAGGTTCTAGGTATTGTATCGACTTATCATAAAAAATAAATAAGTTACCTTGTTCTTCAACCTCCCCGAACCTGTATAATTAGGATTGGATGCGAAACTATGAGCAAACTTAGGATAACGATTTTATAGGAATAACCTAATAGTTTTAAAAATACATGTGCATAGAAATTAAAGGCCAGGTCGGTATAACAGCTCCAAGAGGATTCCACGATAACACAAATCAACACAACAAAATCTAATTAACGAAGGTGAAGACTATTTATAGTCTTAAACATAATATTAAGATGGTAGTTGTTGAACTTCTACATACAGTAAAATGTCATACACGTTAATAAAGAGAAGCATCTCCTGACACCGGCAGTGTCGAGCGAGTTTATTCTACTTTGTCGGCACAGCGTCACGTGCAACTGAGGCATTCATTTTAACTGCAATGTTTAGGTTCGTATTTTAGAAGCAGGATATGAATCATTTATTCATGACCAAAAATGTATTATTTATTACTACTAATAGAATATTCTGATTTGACTGATCTAGGATGAATCAAATTAACATACTAAAATTTTGGTAAAATTGTTGCTCCATTAATTGCAATAATTTGTGCCCATTGAATGCAAAAATTCTATTAATTGAAAAAAAATATGCATTACATTTCTTTTTAGGTATGTATTTTATATGAATACTGATAGATGAGTCTCAGTGTAACCATCAGTAGAAAATAAAAAAATGTAACTTGTAATGTAACATATATAACACTTGGTGATAGAGTCTTATGTCGAAGGCTCGACTGCGGCGGCACCACCGCCGCACCTATGTCTGCCGTAAAGCAGCAGTGAGAGAACTGCTGCGTTTTGGTTTGAATGGTGTGGTTAGGCAGAAGGCACTGGACAGGAGGCATTCCAACTTAGTCCTTAGGAGTAGCAATGCGTCCACATACAACCTCAGATAGGATAATCCGTTTGAATAATAATAAAAAAACAATTGAAACATCTAATTATAATGAATAATAATGAAATAATTTTAATATTTCACTTGACGATACATTAATTTCTCAATCCCACGAGGCGGCTGGTACTTACGGTGCAAATTATGTATAAATGTGTCGTGGCAGAAATATTGCAAGAGGATGAAGAATAAATATTTCTTGATTAGCGTTTCTAGGTACGAGTTGCGTGTCGAATATTTTGCGATAGATTTTGGAACAATACGCTTACTGCATGTTGCATTGCTTCAGATATCGATCTTTGTGATTATTGTTACCTTAAAACCTCCGTCTACTTTATATGTAAATAGAGCTCGGAATGCTCGAGGCGTTTTTTGTATCGAGCGTCACTTCGTCGGCTCCATGAATTATGAAGGCACTATGAATGAATTGACACCCTTACGATGCCGAAGTGAGGCATACTTGGCTGCATTGCGAGTAGCAAGCACTACGATAGAATGCCTCCTGTCCGTTGTATTCTACCAAACCACACTCTTCACACCTAAACACAGGTGCGCTCACACTGCTGCTTTATGGCAGGAATAGGCGCAACGGTGATACAGCCGTATACATGTATTTATATAAAATATATATAATATGTATATATAAAAAAAAAATCTTTAGGAGTGTTATTCATCTACTTAAAGGTTGCCTAAAAGGTATCGCTTCTTTGGCGATAAGGCTTCCTTTTGGGCAACTGTTAGTTCCAAATTTATTTGTAAGATTCCTTTATTATTGGCGTTATTTGTATTGTATTTTATTGCATTGTTTAAAACACTAAGAGTGGTTATTGCCTTAATATACGGTATCGCAGAATTGCGTAACAAGAAAACGGTCCCGACAAGTATGTCAAGACAACAATGCCAACTAATGTAAACAACTTCCAAGGCGCCATGTTAATGGAGTTCTCAAGTATCTAACTTTCAAGCTCTAAGATGTAGAAAGTAATATTTTTAGCACATGAGTTATGATTGAAATACTTGTCTAATGTGATATGAATAATCTGGGATGATTCTTCTCATCTGTGAGAGGGACCTATGCCCAGAGGCAATTTTTTATATTTGAATACCCGATTGGGGCGATAACACCGCTGTACCTATTTCTGCGATAAAGCATTAGTGTGAAAACTGCTGTGTTTCTATTTGAAGGAAGTGGTTAGGCAGAAAACATTGGACACGAGGCATTCTAACTCAATCCTTAGGGGTAGCAACGCATCCATACACAACCTCTGATAGGACTTCCGTCGTAGTTTATCGTGTGAATTTCCATGGGCTGCAGTGCGAAAAACTAACACAATACATAATAATTTCAGAAATTTAGGTACTTAATGCATGCTGCTTATTCGATACATCGAAAAATGCATAAACCAAATATCAAAAATTAATAATTGGTTCACCTTACGTAATAACACCGACTATATGTGAATTTCCCAAGAAAAAATTACGAAAATGGGTTACACATTGATAATTTATTATGAGAATAAAAACTAAATGTCTTTTTAGCAAAGTGTCTTTTAAAATGCAATGTAAAAAAACCTTTAAACAATATCAAATTTAGTGAATTGGCGATTGTATATAAAGTGTTGAATGTGAAGATGGAACGTCATATCTAAGTACAAAAAAAACTATGTGGTCTACAAAATAACGGTAGACGTCTAACCACATTAATGTCCGTAGTTAATATGGACCTCGCAGGATTGCGGTCAGCCTGCGCTGTAGGTACCTACTCACTAAATCGTATACGGACGACAGTTGACCGGCGCTTAGCTGTCCACTGTTTTGTTTAGAGGTCACATCATTCGTAATTAGGAAACCACTGGGCAATGGTTTAATGCAGTTTAGTTTAACAGTACATTTTTTTTAAATCTTTTGAAATAATTAAGTGGTCTCTGTGATAGCCTGGTGGCAAAGCATCTCGACCTCGCTTCGGTAGGTCGAGGTTCAAATCTCGGCACGCACCCATATTTCTCGATATGTTATTACATCAATATTTTCGAAAATATGTGCGTAATATGAATTAATTATCACTCGCTTTAACATACATCATCATCAGCCCATTATTTTCCCACTGCTGGGCACGGGACTTCTCTCGGAGATGAGAGAGTTTAGGCCATAGTCTACCACGCTGGCGGATTGGTAGACTTTACATACCTTCGAGTACGTTATGGAGAACTCTCAGGCGTGCAGGTTTCCTCACGATGTTTTCCTTCACCGTTAGTGACAATTAAGTTATAATACGTACATATTCTCGAAAATTTAGAATATATAATCTTTCGAGAAAATAGAGGTGCGTGCCGGGCTTTGAACCTCGACCCACCATAGCAGAGTCGAGATTTTTAACCACTAGGCCATCACTCGCTTTGATATCACAATATACATAATCCCTACTAATGGGGTGACTTGGATTTATAAGATCTGAGGAAATCGGCCATTTCAGACGATACTGGAACGCGTAGATCCTTTACTCGTTCACAAAATTTTCATGTGTGTAAATATTAATTTCAAATATTGAGTTTTGTTTTTCGACGATTAAACGATCTTGAACATAAAGATCTAAAAACAGTTTTGCGGGTCGTTCAGTTACTACAGAGCAGTTGAACAAAGCGCTGAAGCTAAATATTAATTACAGTTGCTCTTTAGCGGACCTTTGTGCCCAGGCCCGGGGCGGTAGAGATCTTTGTGGATGGAACGCTTGCGAAATAACTCCGTAATGTGTGAATTTGCGTGAGGATTGCTTTATACTTAGTGCAAACGCGTAAAGCCTTTTGAACCCTTTTACGGTATAACAGTATGAAATTTTGTAGGTTATAAATTAATCTGGTTTGTTTACCGTTATTTTTATATGAGCATTTTCATATATTATCAGGTTTAATATTTTGATCAGATTTAAAGTTTCAACGGACTAAACTTTACGATTAGCTCACGATCATCGAACTGGCTTTTATACTAACATGATCAGCCAAGCATTAATGTTTAATTAGGTATTTGTATTACATTAGTTTCTCGTCCGTAATGGTCCTTAAATTACACACCGTGTCGACTTGAGCCGAGGACGAGTCTCTCAGGAGACGCTCTCAGGTCGGTCACACATCCCATCGTCGCCCTCTTCTTCTCGGGGCGGAGTTGCATGTTCAGGTCGAGGCCTTCACGCGTGACTCTGTCTCTTACTCCTACGCCTCCCCCACTCACTTTAAGTCTGGGTGAGCCCTTCCGGTTCTCCACAAAAAACTCGGTGAAGGTGTAAAGGCCGATAGCGCCCACAGTTTTAATTTTCTAATTTTGTCACATACATTAGAAAAAAAATTACATTAGTTGCTTGTTTAAAATAGGAACATATATTTGGAATACTATGTAATCTGCATAAACTTTTAATAAAAAAAGATAAAATGAATAGTGATGGTAGTAAAATCTTATGGAAGGCTCGTCTGCGGTGGTATCACCAGTGTGAGCAATGTAATTTTTCGGTTTTAAGGATGTAGTTTTATTCGTACAAAATACAGGAGGACAGGAAACACTCCAACTAAGTCCTCAGGAGATAGGACTTCTTTGAGATTGGAAGTAGGTATGTGGGTGGATTGGATGTAGGTAACTGTGGGCTACAATGAGCAGTTAACAGCAGGTTGTCTGCGTTTGTTATTCCATTAATATATACAAAAAGTTTAATAAATAATAAATGTTGACAATTTTACACTAATTCGATGAGGTCTTTCATGGTGGTAGTCTTATGTCGAAGGCTCGCCTGCGGCAGCACCACCGCTGCCCCTATTTCTGCCTTAAAGCAGCAGTGTGAGAACTGCTGCGTTTCGTTTTGAACCCTAACTACATCCTAGTTAGATAGAAACCACTGGACAGGAGACAATCCAACGTAGCCCTCAGAAGTAGCAACGCATCCACATATAACCTCAGATAAGACTTCCGTCCTACTTGAGGTTTGATATGGATGTCCATGGTCTGCAGCGACTACTTAACATCTTGTGGCCTGCATGCTCGTTCGCAATTCCGTTTGAAAAAAGGCATAAAATTGATGATAGAAAAAAATATTATGGACACCAAATGTGAAGAAACTGCATCAATTATTAAAATTTGATGTAATCTGTTTATATAGAAAATTGATAAAGCTTTTTATAAAATGAAGCTGAACGATGTGCCACGAAGTGGTTGTATTCATCGATGTTCATTTACATGCAAATTTAAACCGCTGGCGGATAGACCTTTGTACTAGAGTTTATGCATTTCATGAAGGCAATACTTGTCGTCATGATGTTTTAGAACGAATAATTGAGAATTGATTTAATAGCGTGTTAGCAAAATGTACCAAATGTGAAATGTGAAACAATTGATATGCCTTATATTGATATGGTTATTTATGTCGGAAATGTGTTTATTATAAAAATGTTATAAATTTTAACATTCTCTTGTATACACGTTGTTTCACATATTTATATTACTACATTTTATTTATCGAACTGTATGAGAATGATTATAATTCAATAAAAATTTATATTAAAGGCAGATTCACATTGATATGAACGTCGACGACCCGACGGCAGCAGTTACTTTTATCAAAGTCAAATTATGGTCACATACAAAGTCCAACGTCTTATTCGTCTAACTGGCGTGACAGATCCAGTCAGATTTACCAGATAACACTGGCAAGGGGTGTGCAGCATGCAGTCTTGTAAATTACTGAAAAGCTATTTCGCGCTTCGGATACTGGACCCTGGACTGGACGGTTAACTTGATTGATATAGTAGCTTGCCAATATCACTGTCTAGCGAAACAGGATCCAGCTGCAGTATCAATGTGAAACTGGCTTAAGTCTGTAAGAATCTGTCGTTTTTCAGCGTGTAATATGCAGTTTATATCACCTAAAGCCCGAATATCTTAAGTGATCCTTCTATTAAAACTTTAGGCGTTATTTATGAATGTAGAGTCTCGAGGGCTCTTTCAAAGTAATTTCAACGAGGTTCTCTTTAAACTAGGTTTCAGAGCGGATCGTTTATTTTACGTATAGGTGACCACCGAAAGTTACCGTTAATATGATCGATGACCGTTCTTTTCCTGTTTAAAAATTTGCAAAGGAGCATGCAGGCCGATGTATGCCTTCTGTTCAGTTCTGTTTTTTTTTTATATTAACAGAATAGTAAACGATCATGCAGGCCACCTAATATTAAGTTCACTGCAGCCTATGGCTTCCACATCAAACCTCAACTAAGACGGCTGTCGTATCTAAGGTTGTGTTTGGATGCGTTGCTACTCTTGAGGACTAAGTTGGAATGCCTCTTGTCCAGTGTCTTTCGCCTAACTACATCCTTCAAACCGTAACACAGCAGTTCTCACACTGTTCCTTTACGGCGGAAATAAATAAATAACGTTTCAAACTCATAGCCCCACAGCAGGATTCCCTACGTCGTGGCTGCCATGGACACACACGGAAACAAGCACACAAACACCCAAACCAGGTACAGAAATCTAAATTCATCATTAAAATTTCTGCCCCGCTGGGAATGAACCCACTGAATAGCAGACGTATGTTGACCGCGGCGCCATACGGGTCGTCAAACTGTTATCTATAGTTGCAAGTAGACAGAGTACGTTATATGATAAACCGATTCTAAAAAACGTAACAGAAAATAAATACAGCAAGATAGAAATGAGAAATAAGATATATACGCGTCTCGTTCTTCGCGACACAAGTCATAATTCAGTAAAAAAATCTCGACTGTATTATTTATTTTACGTTACAATCCCGATAAAGCGTATGTACGCACATGTTTTCGCAAACATACAAATATTTATGTTAGGGTTGAGATGAAAAGAAAACAGAGAAATCAATAAATTCTAAGCCGCTTTGAATATGCGAATCATGTGAATGTTCTTTCTTTCTTTTCTATTAAATCTATTCTATATTTTCTGTTCTATCATTGTTTGTCACGTTACTATAAGGTGGACTTACTCTCTGCTCTCTCTTCTTATTGTACTAAGTCCGCCTTTGTTTTTGTATACTATGTATGTGGTTCTTGTAGTAATAAATAATGCGTATGAAAGATACGTTTTTAATTTAAATATTAACAATTTTGTGAACTAAGTGAGTAAACATTTATAAAACCGTTTTACTACGCAAATGTTTACTCTGTCAGAATTCAAATTCGGGAAGCAGTATGTGAGCAGCAGCAGCGTGTTGGCAAAATAAAATATCAATTAATAATTTATTAGGTTTAGGTTTAAATAAATGCGTAACAAAGTTTTATTAATCCTATTCATAGGACGCTACACTTTAGGACTTGGTTTATCCCTGTACCAAATTTCATTTAAATCCATTGCGCTATTTCGCGTGATTAATGTTCTCCATGTCACCCCCGGGGTGTCTAATGATGAATTTAAAAAAGTAATGGAACACGTGTTATTACATTAATTATGAGTATGTTTACATAATGACATCATTGTAACTTAAATTATTATTACCAATGAAAATTAAATTAAAAAAATCTTCTCATCGGAATATAATCCTAATGTCGCTATGATCTTATTGCTTGAGTACAATCTTACTCTTAGCCAACGGCAATTCAAAATATTCTTAATTGTGTATTGAACCCCGACCACGTTTCATTGAGTGACTCCACGATCACGGTACTATTTTTATTTTTATTAATTTTTTTGACGACCCGTGGTCAACGAGCGGTCTGCTGTTCGGAGGGTCCTGGGTTCGATTTCCGGCGGGGCAGAAATTTTAATGATGAATTTAGATTTCTGTACCAGGTCTGGGTGTTTGTGTGCTTGTTTCCACAGACACAGGTCATTCTGTAAGGCTATGAGTGTGAAACGTTATTTATTTATTTTTATGACACAAATACCTCTTAGGTATATATAGTAGTGAGTAAGAAATAATTACATAAGAATTATAATTGATCGTTTAAGGTTACTAAGCAACTCGTATAACGTTTATATTCTTGCTCCGTTGTGACATAAATACGCACTGAGATGCAAAGCGGGCGTATATGGGACGCGCGGTTAAATATTAATTAGCGCGTTGAATATTACACTTTCTTTTCATGTGGATGACTGGAAAATTGGGAGGACGCGGTATTTTGCATAAAGTTATCTCCGCTTATCATTTAACGGTCTTTGAAGGCGAAATTCTGATGTTATAACCGCAAAGGTTATAATAACGTCTGAATATTAATTTTGTACGAAATGTGTGAGAAACTCTTCTTGTGTCCTATTGCTGTATTTTCTCCTCACAACTGTAGTCAATAAACAACTTCGGGAAGATTTAAAGTAACGTATAGGAAAAACCTAGATTAATTTGCGAAATTTGCCCTCAAAATTGTAATTTTTATGTTTATTGTAACGGGGTAGCAAATGAGGATCCTGACCACCTGATGTTAAGTGGTCACTACAGTCCATGGACATCCACATCCAACTTCAAATAGGCCCGAAGTCCTATTTGAGGTCGTACGCGGATGCGTTGCTACTCCTGAGGTCTAAGTTGGAATGCCTCTTGTTCAGTATATTATGCCTAAACACACCGTTCAAAAGCCGTCCTTACCCTAATCCCTTATAATATAGTGACGTGTGAAGATGTTTTGATGTTTGTTATTCAATCACGCGTTACCTGTTGAACTGATTTGGATGAAACTTGGCAAACAGATAGATAATGATTTAATAAAATATTTATAGGATTATACCATTAATGCGTTGCCTTAGTTTAACTTAGATAATACTCGTAGTTTAATATAATAACTTTAATATTGATATTATTTCTTTAGTCCTGAACTTATCAAAATATAGCCGATACACAGCAATGCTAATTCTGCTGCTTTACGGCAGAAATAGGGGCAGGGGTGTGCCGCGGTAGGCGCGTATTCGACTTCGATGACTGACCACCGTTATTAAATTGTATTATGTTCATGTTTACGATCTACGCGAACCACGGTGTTATAATTAAAAACAAATTAATATTAGTGCTTGTGACTTTTCTAAATTGTAAATACATACAAACCTTATGATAAATGTAAAAAAAATATTTTCGTAACAAGATCACATCCGCTCGAACAAAGTTGGATTCGGTACGCCAGAACATATCGCAATAATATTGTTGGGTTATAAGGTGTTGCTAGGCAGAAGATACTGGACAAGAGGGATTCCAACTTAGTCCCCAGGAGTAGCAACGCATCGACATACAACCTCAGATAAGACTTCCGTCCTAAGTAAGGTATGATGTGGATATCCATGAAATCATCATGATCATCAGCCCATTTTTGTCGTACTGCTGAGCACGGGTCTTCTCTCGGAAATGAGTGAATTTAGGCCACAGTCCACCACGATGGCCAAGTATGAAATGGCGGACTTCGCAACCCTTTAAGAACGTTATAGAGAACTCACAGGCGTGCAGGTTTCTTTCACCACCACGATGTTTTCCTTCACCCTTAAAGCGAGTCACATATAATTCTTAATACGCATAATTTCTAAAATGTAGAATAGATAATATTTCAATAAATAGAGGTGCGTCCCGGGATTTGAATCCCGACCTACCATAGCGGGGTCGAGATGCTTAACCACTAGACTATCGCTCATAAAATTGATATTGCTTGATAAAATATTACAAGTAAATAAAATACATTGTTTGCAGAATATAAAGTACATTTCACACGTATGTATACTCCATTGTGTCAGCGCCTTGTAGCCATATTTTTTGTATTAAAGCGATGCCTCATAAAAACGTCACATCCGAATTGTGCTCGTTTAATTTATAGCAATCTCTTGGTTTCATTGTGTATGCTTAATGGAGAAGTTGTGAAAGGCAAAGGTGTGAAAATTGGAGACGATCATACCGTTTAATTTAATTATTTGACAATATTGCATGGCAATATTATTTGACCTTTATCTACGAGGAGGCCAAAGGACACAGGAGTTAAATAGTTAAGGAGTCAAAGTGGTACTTACTCTGAGAAATGCATCAGCCCCAAGGGTGGCGATTGTATATTTTTATACATCGACGGAATATCAAACGAGCATGCATACCACATCATACACACATGCATGCATATCACCTATTGGTCACTACAGCCAATGGATATCTACATCAAACCTCAACTGGGACGGAAGTCCTGTGTGAGGATATATGTGGAAGTGTTGCTACTCCTTAGGACTAAGTTGCAATATCCTCTGTCCTATGTCTTCTACATAATCACACCCTTCAAACCGAAACACTGCAATTCTTACACTGCTGCTTTACGGCAGATAGTTGCAGCAGTGGTGCCACCACAGGCGAGCCTTCTATATAAGACTC
>DWKW01000502.1:0-16403 GCA_018250115.1 Doberes anticus | reverse complement strand
AGGTTTATACAAAAATGGACGGTTTGGTAAGATATAACACCTTCATAACAGAACATAAACCACAGCTTGTTCTCTCTGGCGTGCCCGAGTATTTTTGGCCCACAATATGCAAAAAACTTAACGATCAAATTTTCGATGGCGGTTTGACTTTTCAACTTGCTTCAATCGACTATGAAGACGACGATCAAACGCCGTACGATCCACTGTGGAGCGTTTTTGCTACACGAGATATTAATCCATCGGATCCCAGTCATGTATATCTGATAGATCACGCGTGGACTTTCAAAGCTAACAGTATAAGGAGTAACCTAAGAAATATGCCAGGCCTGTTGGGCAGAATGTGTAACTTAATGCAAGTGACTGCCAGTAGAATGGAGGAACAAATTGAGGAGGTATGTAAAAATGTGTGGAAGTATGTTCATACATATACCATAGCTGGAAGTGAATTCTCAGTTGAGGAGAGGGTACCTATGTGGTATGTCATGGATGAGCTGGGCTCTGGTATTACTCATTCTGATAATTACAATTTCCGTGCTGTACCCTTCATACATATACCTGAGCAACTCACCTACACTCTTTTATTTCCTGTTAAAGAAGTTGCAGAAGGCTGTCCTATTACTAGGAATTTTGTTGAAGGAGATTATTCAGGTCTTCAAAGGGAAGCCATGCTTCTCCCCTGGGAGGGGTACAATGAATATGACATTGAAATAAAAGAACCATCCTCCAAATATTTCTTAGAAGGTCATGTCATTGAAACTCTACCAGATCTAGAGCTGTTAAAGGATAAGTCATCACCAAAGAAACTGAAAGTTTATGCTGAATATGAATATGTAAATCAGTATCTGTCACACCCAGATTTTGAAATTGTAGGCAATGAGGCTGATGCAGATGTATTATGGTATATTAACCACTTCAAAGATTACAGGGAGCTGAGTGAAAATTCACCACATAAATTTGTGAATCAATTTCCTTTTGAATATGTAATTACCATCAAAGACTTATTGGCCATTGTAGCAAGGCGGTGCTGTAATCAGGGTAATTTCTCAATTGAAGAAAATGAAAGCTTACCTGTGTGGTTCCCTACAACATTCAACTTAAAAACAGAGCTGTATCATCTAGTCACAAACTACATGCGCAGGCAGCAAAGTGGATCTAATAATCACTGGATTTGTAAACCCTACAATCTTGCTAGGGGTCTAGATACTTATATTACTGACAATATTTTCTTTTTGTGCAGGCTTCCTTTAAGTGGACCAAAGATAGCGCAGAAGTATATTTGTAACCCTGTGCTATTTGACAGACCAGAAGTTGGACTTGTTAAATTCGATATTCGTTATGTAATACTACTGAAGTCAGTAGACCCAACTGAAGTTTATGTTTATAGTAATTTTTTCCTTAGGTTTTCTAATAAACCATTTGATTTAAATGATTTTGAAGACTATGAAAAACATTTCACAGTTATGAATTACAATGAAGGAGCACCATTATTCAGGTTGCTGTGTGCAGACTTTAAAGAAGACTGGGGTAAGCAATATCCTAAGTATGATTGGGTTGACATAGAAAAATCCATATTTTCTATGCTCTCAGAACTTTTCGTTGCTGCCACATCAAGAGATCCACCATGTGGTATCGGAAAAAGCCCACAATCAAGGGCTTTATATGCAGTGGATATAATATTAAGCTGGCAGGATCAAGAAAGTCATAATGTAATTCAACCAAAATTACTGGAAGTAAACTGGATGCCTGATTGCCGTCGTGCCTGTGAATACTATCCTGACTTTTATAATGACATATTTTCTGCTATGTTCTTAGATAAGGAAGTAGATACTTGTGTTCAAATTTTGTAAACTATTTATCTTCTTCCATTAATTGGATTGTTGGAATGTGTAATCACTGCTAAGCTTTAATGAAATATACAATGTATCTTTGCAATACCTTTATTTCATCTTAAAATTGTACAACTTTACTGAAATTGCATTAATATGAACAATTAAATTACGTACCTAAAGTAATATTACTTTAATTAAACAGTTATTGATTTCATAAATATATAAATTATTGTATAGGATAAATTAATTTAATTTTTCTGAAGTATTCTTCGGTCATCATCCTGAATCACTCCAAATGGACTGTCTTGATCAACGTCTCTGTAGCTCAGTAATAATAATAGTACAATGACTCCGATTAGCAACACAAACATGATGCAATAGCGAGGATAAATACCTCCTCGTCTTACTCTTGATGAAGGCAATGAGTTTCTGGTGAAGAAACGGGACACATTATTTTACAATGACACTCACACAGCCAAGTCTGAACTTTGTTGTATTATTTGCTCAGCCCTAATGTGCGTAAGATCAATCTTCTGGCACTTGTCAAGGTCAGCCATGTGTAACAAATGCTTTTTACTTCAGAGTCGGCCCTAATTATTGGCATTATATTGAAACATTGAAACCCAAAAGGTTATCTAAAGAAAAAACCTTGGAGATCTTAAGGACCTGCTTTCAGCATTAGGAGATGAAAGGGTGCAACTAAGGCAGAATATAAAACAAAATTATATGCTGAAATCATTCAAAGATACTACTAGACAGATAGTGTTAAAACCATGTCAAAGGCTTGTTTGGTTTCAGTTTTAAGGGCCAAACTACATTGAAAGAGAAGGCGCTCCAACTTGGTCTTCAGAAGCAATGCACCCATGTACCACCTCCATTAGTATTTCAGTCCTATTTAAGGTTTGATGTAATGTCTGTGGACTGCAATGGCTACTTAAGATCATGGTGGCTCTCAACCTTGTTTGCTACTTCTGTAATATAAAAAATTATATCTAGGTATACTGGATAAAATCATAGAGGTTTTGTACTTACTTCCACCATCTGTTGATCCAAGCAAATGTAGACTTCTGCTTGTATTTATTTTCATCATGGTCAAAGTTTGCTAGGGGTCTGGAATGTTCTGGTGCCTTTAAGCCTTTCCTTGATGCTTGACCACCTAAAATTTTAATTGAAAAACAAAATACATCCTTTTAGTTAAAAATAAAGCCTATTTATATTTATCCTCATGGGTTACTAAAGGTCACTGTTAGGTAAGAGTTAACTCTTACATTTTGAACACATTACTTGAAATACAGAAAATTTACATAAGTCAATACAATTTCAATTAGTATTCTATTTATTAGCAAGAACACAGTAACACAACACCTTTTAGGTCTGATTAATATTTGAAGGTCCTGTGAAAGCACACTTCGTCAGGTGTGCAAAGTAAAGAATTTATATTGTCCATCTTACAAGATAAAAAAAAAAAAATTATTTGTATCAAAAAAACTGTTATAATAATATTCACATAAATAAAGAGAATTTGAATATTACAATAAATCAATCCAACCAGTAATAATTGTTATTATAGTAGATGTAATGAAAGTTTGTAAGAGGCGTAGCTAAGAACCCAAATTCTATTTTATACATATTAACAAAAAATATTGCTCTTGATGGTTTGTACCTGACTTTGGCACATGCAATTTGCATGCTTATCTATGTTACATTTTAACCTCTGAGTTAGCTACTTGAGTTCTAGTTCAAAGTGTTGAGGATTATTCTTCAAATAAATGAATGATTAATTATTAGGCATACAAGGACATGTAGTTAAATAGATTTATTTTCAAAAGAAATCACATTTCACTTTCAATTTATCATAACAGTAAGCGAGCATACAGAGGTTGTCAAGTAAAGAAGGTACAACATATACCTTATTTAAAAAAAATATATATCTATCGTGTCAAAAATGATATGGGTGGATTAAGACTTTATATAAAATAGGTTTTATATATTGTTCAAATAATGAGTCTAATATATGCAATATCCTGCGCAAAATACTGCCTTAATTGCTTTAAATGACAATAAGTAACAAGCTATTGGTGAGCAATCCATACAACTTTGTGATTCTTGCTCTTTAAATAATGGTTAAATATTTACCTTGCAAATTATCACGCTTAGTAGAAGTGTGATCGTAAATATTAACTGAATCGTCTGAAATCTGTACAATGGAATGTGGAGTGCTGGTAGCAGAACGACTTGTGGTTTCATCATCACTTGCTCCCACTGGTGTGCCTCTATGGCTATCTACAGTACTTTGAAAGAATGGAGACTGCTCAACTGGTGACTGGCTACGTCTGCTGGCTGCGCCTTTCAGGTCTTGATCATCTGACAACTAAAATATTTTGCATGATTTTTGTTTCTTTGCAAATAATATTGAAAATAGCACCTATTTTCTATAGGACCCATAACAAACTGTATGGCGTCATGGACAATGTGCGGTCTGCCAGTTCAAATCCCAGAAATTTGAATGATGAATTTAGATTTTGTACCTGGTCTGGGTGTTTGTGTGCTTGTTTCTGTGTGTCCATGGCGCCTGCGACACAGGTTAAATTCGACTGTGGGGTTATGATTATGAGTGTGAAACATTCTTTATTTCATACCTTTTTTTAGCATTAGCAGCTGACCCTATTTGCTATTATATGTGTGCTTGTATAAATTAAAAAACATACCAATGGTAAGCCAAGACCAGCTCTAGCCCAGTTGACACCAGACAGTTTCTCTTTAAGCACATCAGCAACTGGGGACACCAGATTGGGTGGTGGGAAGACTGGTGTGGCACATGATGGGCATTGGTACCCAGCAGGAGCAGTTGTACGTGGCAGGGCTCGGTAGCGTGACTCTGCACACTCCCAGTGGAATACATCTAAAAATATAGAATGTAATGCAAAAACTTTAGCCACATTATAAATTTATTTATTATTATTATTTATAAAATAAGAGTAAGTACGTTCATAAATCAAGTATAATATTTAAATACACTTTTTTCAACCTTTTATGAAACCTTGATTTTGAAACCTTTTAATACTTAATAAATATATAATGATTGATCCATATCTAGTTAAAACTGATGTCTATTATCGTACTTTTATTTTTTTGCAAATATATATTTACTTACGGTAGCAAGTTAGCCGAATGCATTCACCCTCAGTCAAACTTTTTGTGCAAATTTCGCAAATAGGATTGTAATCACTATCTTGTAACCATTGCAGATACGATTGGATAATGCACTAGAAATGAATAAATAAATGATTACATTTCAAAATAGTGTTTTATTCACATTACCAGAGTAAGAGCTATACAAACCTTTGGGTGGTTGGTCACCATACAACATTCACAAACATTTACTCTGTGTTCGAAACAAAACTGGTTTGTAACTCTCCTTTTAGGACATTTACAAAGACCCATGATTCCAGCTTTGGCGAGACTACTACATAAACTTTATAAATCCAGGCTATTGGATCAAATCGAAATTCTATAGCAGATGAAACAATAATGTGATGATGTCGTGATGTTTGAGCTGTCAGTCAGCCACGTACAGTTGTCAAATGTTTGATCGTGTAGCAATGGTATCAATGGGGACCAATAAACAATAACATTAATATAGGTATTAGTTTGCTAATACTGATACATATAAATTTTATACATACAAATAAACTATATATCTACCAAAACATTTTTTTTTAGAATAACAGTAAATTTAAGTAAAACTGCGATCAATTTCGGTTAAGTTAGGAATCAGTTGTAAATAAATGATAATAAATATAACTAAACAATAAATTGATGTTCAATTATTATGGTCAACTTGGCCGAAACAGCGGAATCCAACGCCATTGTTCCATAGTAATTACTTCATAATACTTCATATTGATATTGGTAGTAATGACAGTTTTGAAATAATAGTAGGAATCAAATATAAAACTATAAAAAAGAAACAGTTTATTATTGATGGAGTAGAGTTTAAGCTTTGCTCCTAGTGTACTTATTTAAAATGTCTGTAAAGTTGTTAGCACTAATAAAAAATAGCATTAATAGACCACTTTTTTATGTACTGAAGCAGAGACCATCATTTCAAAATAATGTTCCAAATAACCTTAAAAACTTTAACACTTCTTCAATTACTTATGTAAACTTTTTCAATAAATGTAAGTAATAATGTAACCTATGTTTATTAACATCCAACTATCAACAACAAAACTTACACTTACTTACTTCAAAACTATAAACTTAACGTTTAATGTTATTTAACAGTGCCAGCGGAAAAATTATGGAAGTCAGTTACATCTGTAAGTAATGCTGGCGCGAAGAAGGGTCGTGGTAAAGGCGCTGGTCGAATTCGTATTCGGGATTTGAACCGCGGGCAAATTATAGGCGTAGGACCAATCAATATGCTATGGCCCGGTCTGTCTTCCCCAGTTATAAGAGGCAGGGAGTTGTTGAAACAGCAGCGCTTGCCAGATGATCCTGAAAGGTGATGTTCATTATGTAATGTGGTCGTTTTAGTTAGGAATAATTATTTAGTCTTCTGAATACTTTTAAATAGTTCTAATCATAACTTTTTCAATTAGTAAATAATAACACTTAAGTTAAACAAACCTATTACTTTTAACTAGAAGCTGCTTTCTTAACTGTTTTTACTAGAATGGCTTGCTGTATAGGTCACACAATACATTAAAATATGGTTCAGTCATTTCTTATGTAAAATATGTATAATGATTTATGTTTTGAAAAATGTTACTGCTTTAACTGGTTAAAATTTTAATAATATAAATTTGTAATAAAAACTGTCACTTGATTATTTTACATTATTGTTTTTTCAGAATGGAGAAACTGATAAAGCTAAGAGACTCAATGACAAGGTTTAGGCGCCTGAGAATAAGCCCCATAGAAAGGGGTTGGTCTGGTGCCAGAATGCCTGGACGCAGTATCGGACCCCCAGATACAGTTGGAGATGGTAGTAATTTTTTTGTGAACTATGAATTAGCTTTTTGCTGTTGTTGGATGCAGACCTACTGATATTGGTTACTCTTTATTAAGCAGGCATGCAGGCTAGCTGATTCAATATCCAATACTTTATAAACATATATTATTTAGTATATGTATTTGTATTCGGCATAGTAAAAGTTTCCTGTTTTATGTAGCATGGTGTCCTATCTCTAATAGTAGGTATCTTTGGCAAACTATGAGACAGTAGTGGATTCTTGATTATGATGATGGTAAATTTTATGATAACTGCACTTCCAAATGCTTGAAGTAATTATCATAAATAAGGATAAAGTTTATATATTTTACTAAATTTATCAAGCTAACAGAATTTGTTTTACAATAAACTTATCTACTGTTTTTCTGTTGTTTGCAGAAGAGTTTGTTGGTTTTGATACAAAAGTTCTCCAACTTCGGTCTTTGCTCTTGATGAAAGGGACTCTTGGCCGTACAAGGAATTATCAGGCGATGGTAAGAGTTGATTGTTACTTGAAGTAATTTCGACTCAAATTGAGGGACAAGGTTTTATTTGTCGACCAGAAAAAGTGTGAATGCATTGAACTACATTTGTAGTTCCCTACTTATATATATCCCTGCTACTAAGTAGTTTTCAGGAATATAAACTATGATAAATATTTGCATCTGTCCTATTTATTTGACACTCTTTTCATTGCAGGTTGTAACTGGTAATGGTCAGGGGTTAGCAGGATTTAGCTATGGGAAGGCCAAGGACGCATTTGGTGCTCTCAGAAAAGCCAAGAATAGAGCTGGCAAAAAACTGATGCATTTTGAAATTTACAATGGACATACAAGTAAGATCAGGATTCAATATCCTCTTCTACAGCAATATATTTGCTATTTTCAACAAGCTTAAAAAACTAAAACCTGACTTTTGGCAATTATTTTGGGTCTACTACTTTTTTTATTTCACAGAATACATTATTAATTTATATTTTAAAATGTAGCCTATAGCCATCACACAATGAAGACAAATAGATGGACACCACATTTGCCAAAATTGGTACAGTATGAGCAATACTATAGTGGAACATCCTTATGTAGACACAAAATCATTACCCATCCATTGTTTCATCATAGTCAAGTAAAAAGTGTTTAAGTTCCTATTGTTCATTATATCTTTGGAGCTTAATTCTTTTACAAAATGCACAAATATGGACAAAAATGTTATAAATATATTTGTATTGAATCATTTACAAATTTATTTGTTGTGAATTTATGCCTGCATGCATTATACATATGGCATTATCTTTTATGGTTTTCAGTTTTCCATGATTTCTTCACTGCTTTTGGAAAGACAAAGATATATGTTAAACCAAAGAACGAAGGGCATGGGCTCCATGTTCATAGAGCTATAAAGGAAATTTGCCAAGCTATTGGCATCAAAGACTTGTATGCAAGAGTGGAAGGTTCTAATAACTTGCAGCATATTGTCAAAGCATTTTTCATTGGTTTATTGCAACAGGTACATATTTAATTTTCTTTGTGAAATGAAATGAATGTAATAAGTGAAATCTAACAGTAACCTTTAGGAACTACTTTAGGAATACAACTACTCAGATGATTATTACAAAGCAATATTAACTAAATTCTTTTTTATTATTTAAACAGAGAACTCATCAACAACTGGCAGAAGAAAAGAAACTCCATCTTGTTGAATATAGAGCTGAAAATGAATTCTATCCAAAAGTGGTGGCAAGCCCTTCAGTAGTAAGAACAAAGGATGAAATTCAGAAGGATGAAACACTTGACTTTGTTCAATATGTGATGAATGACAAAGTAGTTTATAAGAAAAAAAAATTTCCCAGATTTTATGAAACCATGCCCCATTACACAATATACCTGAAGAAATATGAAAAGTACAGAAATCATGAGAAAATACGACTCAACCTCAAGGCTGAATTCGGTGAAGTAAAGAGCTTTCTTAATGATAAATACCCAGAGGAGGCTGTAGAAAAATAACTTTAAGTAAACTATTGTGCAGATTTAGTGTATTCATAGAAATAAAACAAAAAAGTAAGATTGATAGTTTTTTATTTATTTAGTACTAAAAGTAAGAATGTCTGCTTTGATTACATATTCAATTTGATGACCTATTAATATTTGAAAGCTTTCATAATAAATGTCTACTGTAGAAGATACTCATGAAACAAAAAAATCAATAAATCATAACTAGTCTGTCCTCAATTTATAGCAACCTGACAGATGCTAGTCAGAAATAAAATGCCTGCATAGTTTTTGTAGCTTTATTCACTGATTGTGGTTTTAAATTATAAATGATGGTATATCAATATTCTACACTTTCAAAGTTGCAATTCTAATGAAAAACGCAATATAAAATGTCCGACAAATAAAATGTTCGCTAGATCGTGCAATCAGAAAATTGAGGAAGAATGTAGTTTTCCGATTTTAGAACATCACTGTTTAAAAAAACTCAAGAACAGGTTGCACAGGAAATTACACTTTAATCACAATTATTTGAGGACAGACTTTAAAATTCTGTTTATACAGGAATAAGAAAAGATAAATAAAATGATCACACTTCATATTTATATTAAAACCTAATGCAAAAATAAACCACATTCTTGTCATGGCACCCAATTATTCCAATTTTGAATTGTTAAGTTTTAAAAATATTTACATTTTTTTCGTCCGAACTTACATTAAGCCGCTAAATGCTCTAAAATGCAATACCAATATCTTACAAGAAGCACCATTCATATTTCAGAAGAATATTTCGAATGCAAGATTTAAAGAGCAAGCATTGTTGGTGTAATGTGCTCAAAATATATGCATTTAAAGACTTTGAAGTTTTGTACCTCTTTTATAAAAATATATCACATATTATAATTTATTTGTGAATACAATATTGTACTCATTAAAATATTGACATTTTTGTAAGTTTTATCAATATAATGTAATCTATATTTCTTGATCGGTGATTCTAATATGTATAGAATAAATTGTAAAATAAATATGAAAAATTATTTCTAGGTAAAACATAACTATTAATTACTGATAATATTGCTGTCATAGAAATTAATCACAATTCGATCAGTTGAACTGAGCAACGAATTAAATCCTAATTGAACCAACACCGCTGACTGTACACCGTAGTCTGATCGTGTAAATAAAACTAGTCTGTTGAGTCTGAAACAAAAAATATAAACTATGGTTATTATGAAGCTAACTTTTATGTATTTAAAAAAATCAAAAATACTTTGAGCATCTTATAATGACGCCATTAATGCTCATGTTTCGTGGCGACGTAAATAGTGTGTGCGTAAGATAACCTCTATTGCGAGATGGTGATCTGATAGTCTTATACGGAAGGCTCGCCTGAGGCGGCAGTTACTGTTGCATCTATCTCTAGGGTAAAGCAGAAGCGCTCGCACTGCTGTGTCTCGGTTTGGAGGTTGTGGCTAGACAGAGTGTTTTTTGATGTTGGATTACATCCCATCGTCGCCCTTTTCTTCTCGGGGCGGAGTTGCGTATTCAGGTCGCGGCTTTTACGCCCAACGCTATCTCTCACTTCTACCCCTACCCGGCCCACTTTAAGTCTGGGTGAGCCCTTCCAGTTCCCCACAAATAACTAGGTGAAGTTGTAAAGGCCAAAAGGGGCCAACAGCATTTGCCTTTTGAAAAAAAAAGACGTTGGATGTGGATTTACATGGGCTGTAATCAAGTGGGCTGTATGTTCGTTTGCTAGTCGTTTCCAAAAATAAAGCATCAGTGACCGGCGGGAGCGTGCGCGCGCCACTTGTCGGCGCGGTCGCGTGCGGAGTGCGGCGCGAGCGCGGCGCGCACGCCCCCCAGCACGTCGGCGGCGCCCGCCGCGGCCAGCGCCAGCGGAGCCACCGCGGCGCCGGGCAGCGCGCGCAGCACGCCCGCGCCGTGCCCGCGCCGCGCCGCCCACGCCATCGACGCCGCTTGCTCCGCGAAACCCTGTATGAAACAAACTCTTATAAATAAATAACGTTTCACATAACCCTACATAAGGATTTAACCTGTGTCGTGGGTGCCATGGACACACACACAAACACCCAGACCAGGTACAGAAATCTGAATTCATCATTAAAATTTCTACCCCGCTGGGAATCGAACTCAGGACCCTCCGAACGGCAGACCGCAAATTGACCACGGTTTCATATGGGTCGTCATTATTTATTTCCTCTTACAACTAACATCACAGGCAGCCCAATTCGTTAATGTAATTTATTTAGTTACAATAATAAATCATTAAAAAATATTAATAAATTACAAAAAAGACATGGTATTAAATAACTTCTCAATTATAAATAATTAAATTACATATAAAAAGAATCACTTAATTATTACAATTCATTTAGGTCAGTTAAAATTCAATTAATTCAATAAATATAAGCAACGTATAGCGGATCAAATCTTATCAATACAATATTAACAAATGCCTATGTCGACCCCCCACAACTATACTTGTGAACTCGTTCAGGGTGCAACTGAATATGTCAACCATGTCGGACACAGAATTGAGTGTCCGCAAAGCTCTGTGCAGAGCAGAGCTTGATCTGCCATTTAGAGGGTTTTGGCTCCGATTTCTGTCACTGGTCGGGGTGCATGTGTTCTTGTCTCTGTTTGTGTCTATGGCACCCATGACACAGATAATGTCGCAATAAACATGACACAGACTTTGTGTAAGGCTATGGGTGAATCGTTATTTATATATTTATTACACGATGGCAGATCATGTCAAGTTCGTAATTACGTCCGAAGTTTAGGGCATTTAATAGTCTATAATTTACGGGGATCGTCTTCGGACGGGTACTATGGACGGATAAGGATGAATGGAGAATTTTATTTTCAATAGAATATCAATTCTGTTCAAGACCATGGCATGAACGGTCATCCTTATTTCCTTTTTATAAACCTTTACACGCTAGTCCGATATCTAATTCAGATTATTTCTCATTTAACCACCAAACGCAACCGTGTGATAAAAATAAAAATGACAAAAACAGAGAATGAAGTAGTATCAGGTTCTAATGAACCAATCTTGTTCAAACTTATCACAGTATTTCAGTTTAACATTATACCATTATTATACATTTAAACAATTCAAAAGTCCCATTCAAATCAATTCTGCAGTTTTTACGCTAACCATATACAAAAATAAAATTCCTTACAATAATTCTTAAATTATTATTTAGGTACCGAATCAAGTAAATGGAAAAGCCTGCCGTACGCATATATTTTTGTGTAAAACTTTACTAACCTCTCGAACTGTAGTCAATGCACTAGCCACGCCCTCGCGGATGTCGTTGGGATGTCGCGCGGGGTCCCGCCTGCGGCGACGTCGTCTCTCTCTCCGATCGTACACATCAGGCAGCTGTAGCGCCGGACTGGGCGTTAGCATGTCGAACGCTGTTTCCGCTGTCGCCTGCAAGATTATAATTATATCATGACATAAAATTTATCAAGGGGCGAGTTTTTTCTATCGTTTTCAGAATTAGAAAGATCTAACTTCTCTTTTTGGACTATGAGCCAACCTTAATAGATCGTATAACATAAATTGATGGTGGTAGAGGCGCAAGCAAGCCTTCGACAACACCACCGCCGCCGGTTTAAAGGGCGTGGTAAGGCAGAAGACACTAACTAACTAACTACTAACTAAGTCTTCAGGAGTAACAAAACATTAATGTACGACCTCATGTAGGACTTTGAATCTATTTACAGATTGGATGCGTAACTTAACATCAGATGGCCTGCATTCTTGTTTACTACTTCTACAATATACATATTTTTTAATCTGATGGTTTGATATGTTAATTAACATATAGGACCTGTTTTTTCAATTTCAGTCCGGCCAGTCTGGGATTGGTGTTCGAATGTCATGACCTGTGTACCTATTAGAAATTAACTATTACTCACTTTATCGCGAATAATCCTTTGTTTTTTAAGAAAACATAGTAAAAATAATTGCAAGTCCTTCATAACGTTCTTAATGGCGTGTTCGGTCCACTAATTAGTACTTATCCAGTATGGGCAATAACTAATTTTTTTTCATACGCTGAATATGAAAGGAGATTCAATCAGTACCCAGCTGTGGGACAGTAACTGGTTAATATGGTTATATGGTCTGCGGCGGCACTACCACTGCTCTTATTTCTGCCGTAAAGCAGCAGTGTGAGAACTGCTGTGTTTTGGTTTGAAGGGCGCAGTTAGGCAGAAGAGACCGGACAGGAGGCATTCCAACTTAGTCCTCAGGAGTAGCAACACATCAACATACAACCTCAGATAGGACTTCCGTTCTATTTGAGGTTGGATGTGGAAGTCCATGTGCTGCAGCACCACTGCAGTTGACCACTTAACATCAGAATAAAAAATAAAAAAACGGGTTTAGAGGCCAACCTGTATAAGATGCAAAAGTCTCGCAGTGATATCGAGCGCGGCGACGGCGGTCCTGGCGGTGAAGGAGGCCGCCCCCCGCCGCAGCCCGTGCACCAGGCGCCCGTCGCGCCGCCACTGCTCCACCGGCAACCACACCAGGTCGCGGATGCCTGTTACTGTCACGTAAACACCGATACAGTTACATACACTATTTCAGATATTACCAGAACACTGCCCGCGTCGTCGTATGAATGAAAAAGCTGAAATTTAAATCGTCCTACCGCATATCAATAGAGATCAATTACATAACATTTCTAATAAATAAATTTCACTGATACAATTTCGTGTCATAGCTAGTGATACGTACGCATTTCTATTTCTCATCTCTATATCAATCTATATCTATTTCTCGAAATTATTTCATATTATTTAAAATTTTCGAAATTATGTGCGTATTAGCTTTAATGATGAAGGAAAACATCGTTAGGAAACCTGCTCGTCTGAGAGTTCTTCATAACGTTCTCAAAGGCTTGTGAAGTCCGTCAATCCGCAAATGGCCAGCGTGGTAGACTAAACTCACCAGGTGGGACAAGCAGAGGACTTCACAGGTAAAAATGTAAGAACGAAAACGGTATTAAGGTATTTCCAGATTTTTTTTCTTTTAATAATTAGACTTACTTAATTGTAGAAGGGAATGCATAGGTCCGATGCCGCTGAGCAAGCCGGGCAGCTGATGCCGTTTGATGTCAGACAGCCACTCGTGCAGAGCCCACTGCACTAGCTTCTCTAATCCTAGTAATCCTAATCTGAAAATTGTTACGATTATCATATTTATATGCTTGAGCATATTCAATTTTTGATTTTGATTGTGTAATTGCATACAATTTATTACGTTAAAGTCCGCCAATCCGCACTAAGTCTGCCGATCCGCACTTGGCCAGCGTGGTATACTATGGTCTAAACTCTCATCTCTGAGAGAAGACCCATGCCCATCTGTGGCACAATAATGGGTTGAAGATGATGATTACGTTAATTTCATTTTTAAAAACAAAATGAATTGAAAAATACATGGAAAAAGTGGCATCGGTCGTAAAGATTTAAGAGGATTTTTTTTAAAGTTCCACTTATTTTTCTAAATATCATTTGCTAGATCACGTGACTTTTTCATAGCTTACGTCGTTCTTATACATTTTATTCTATTCCTATCGTAAGGATTCAGTTAGTAAGTTATTTTGGCTAAAGTAGGTAGCTCAGTTAGTGCTAGTTAAGTATATAGCTGTGGGTCCCAGGTTGCAGTGATCATTTAAGATGGTGAATACCGTCCATTCGTTTGATATTTCCAGACTGTATCATTATCATCATCATCAACCCATTATTGTTCCACTGCTGGGCACGGGTCTCCTCCCAGAGATGAGAGAGTTAAGGCCATAGTCCGGCACGCTGGCCAAGTGCGGATTGGCGGACTTCACGTGCCTTTGAGAACGTTATGGAGAACTTTCAGGCACGCAGGTTTCCTCACGGTGTTTTCCTTCACCGTTATAACGAGTGATAATTAATTCATAATATGCACATAATTTCAAAAATTTTGAATATACAATATTTCGAGAAATAGATGTGCGTGCCGGGATTTTAACCTCGGCCCAACGTAGCGGGGTCGAGATGCTTAACCACTAGGCTATCAGGCTTGAGTAAATAACATGATGTAAATTTCAATATTGGTTTCCAGGTGACGTGGACGGGTCAGTGGAAGCCATTCTGGACATTCTGGAGACGTACGACGACCACGAACGTGTTCGGCTCGATCTGGTGCATTATGGAGTGGGCCAGATAACGCCTAATGATTTAGAGGTGACTAGCTTTTGTACACAGTGTCGTCTGCGTAGATTGAAGAGGAAAAATGTTAATTATTTCAAATTCCTTAGGAATCCTTTGTTTTCCGGAATCAATACGGAAGGTTGACCCGGTCTATCTGGGAGCTGAATTTCTTTCAAATCGATTCAGCCGCTTCAAATATCCTCGGAAACTGACTTCATTAATAAAATGTGACATGTGAACTCTGTCAATAACTGTACATTTTTTTAAAATCTTAAAACAGTACAGCAAACCTTCATTAAGTGGTCGCTGCAGCCCATGGACATCCACATCAAACCCCAACTATGTCCTATCAAAGGTTACGACCTATATATATCCTATGTATATATCAACATACGTGTTGATGCATTGCCCCTCCTAAGAAAATTGAAATTCCGCCTGTCCAGTGTCTTTCGCCTAGTATATCTTTCAAACCGAAATACAGCTGTTCTCACACTGCTTTTTTACGGCAGCTATAGAAATAGTTGCAGCGTCGGTGCCGTATAAGGCTACCACCACCACCGACATTTTAGTTATTTATAAATTAATCTCGCCCCAAAACTTCCCGAGTTTATTGCAAACCCTTCAGCAACGTACGTGACTTTCATTCCCAATTGAAGAACTCACAATACCATTTGCCGTTGTTTTCCAGATAGCGCAAGCGTTCAACGCTGTGATATACGCTTTCAACGTGGAGTGTCCGCCCACGCTGGCCCAGGAGGCCAAGACGGCCGACGTGCCGCTGAAGCGACACAATGTCATATACAAGCTGGTGGACGACGTGAAGGAGGAGATCAGCGCACGGATACCTAAGAGGCAGGAGGAGGAGATTCTGGGTTAGTGTTCTTCTTACGACCCGTATAGCGCAGTGGTCATGATGCTAATTGCCAGCCACTTGGTGGGTCATGGGTACGATTCCCAGCGGAGCAGAAATTTAAGAGATGATCTTACATTCAAATAAATAAACAACGTTTCACGCTCACGCACCAGGATTCCCTGTGTCGTGACTACTATGGGCATACACAAAGACAGGCAAACAAACGTCCAGACTAGGTACAAAAATCTAAATTCATCACTCAAATTTCTGCCCCGTTGGGAATCAAATGATGACGATGTTAAATCAGGATCAAGCAGTATAAGTGCGTATTCCCACGTCCGCAGGCGAGGCGAACGTGCTGCAGGCGTTCCAGGTGTCGGAGGGCAGGCGCAAGCTGCCCGTGGCCGGCGGCCGCTGCGTGCGCGGCGCGCTGGCCCGACACGCGCTCTACCGCGTGCTGCGAGACGGACACCTCGCGTTCCAAGGTACACCTGCACCGGCGC
>DWKW01000501.1:0-16405 GCA_018250115.1 Doberes anticus | reverse complement strand
GAGAACTGCTGTGTATTGGTTTGAAGGGTGCGGTTAGGCAGAAGACACTGAACAGAAGGCAATAACTTAGTCCTCAGCCGTAGCAACTCATCCACGTATGACGTATGATAAAATGTGTTAGTCAATGGGCTGCAGTGACCACTTACCACCAGGTGACCTGCATGCTCGTTTGCAATTCCAACGATGAACAATATAGCCCGAAATACATTAACATTAACATTAACCGAGTACATTAACTATTGAGTACGTAAAATACTTACATGCTTTCTTCAAGACATTCAGGTGAATGGACGAATGAACGAACTGGACGTGTCATATGTTATAGGACAAAACGGTCGTCAGCTCAAGCGTTATCGTCAGTGGTGTCAAAGGCGTCATCAGGGATCCAGAGCAAGGTCGGTCTTCTCGGGCAGGCGTCGGCCGGAGCAGCATCATTTTTAGCCGCCGCGTCCAGCAAGACGGGGCATGGCGACACTGGCTATTCATACGAGCCTGTAAGTATTTTCTTTTCACTTCTTTATGGGCCCTACCTCACCGAGACGCCATGGCGACGTCTACGTAGGCATGGTTACCATTGGCTACGTTCGGTTGCCAAATGGAGTAGCCAGTGGCTTCCATCTGTTAGTCAGTTCTCACATCGAGAATGGACGCCGGTTGGATACTGAGTGACTGACGCAGCTTGCTCGCGTACATTTTATTGGCGACGGGGCCAGAATGCCCGATATCCAGACTTCAAAAAGTGACTCGTTCTATTTCTATGGTACCTACTTATTTCTATCGTAAAGCAGAAGCGTGAGAACCGCTGTGTTTCGATTTGAAAGCTGGGGTCGGGCAGAAGACAATGGGCAGGATGAATTCTTAGTCCTCAGGTGTAGCAAAGCATCCACGTATGACCAAGATAAATAATAAATAAATAACGCTTCACACTCACAGCCCCACAGTAGGTTTTAACTTGTGTCGTGAGTGCCATGGACACACACAGAAACAAGCACACTAAATTCTATTCAAAATTCATCATTCAAATTTCTGCCCCGCTGGGAATCGAACCCAGGACCCTCCGAACGGCAGTCCGCACGTTGACCACTGCGCCATACGGGTCGCCATAAGACTTCGTTCCTTGTCGAGGTTCGATGTAGATTGGACGTGTGGATATTTGAATTGTGGATCAAATTTTCGTCCGTTTTGACTTTGGATGTGGATATCCGTGGGCTGCAGTGACCACTTAATATTCATTGGCCTACGTGCTCGTTTGCTTCGTGTAAAAAAGTATATTTTGGGAATAGCGTTTATACTGAAAAAAGACAGGGTTGAAGATGATTATCGAGCAGATACAGCTTGATCTTTCTATAGTATGCGCGGTCGTATATATACTCGTACTCATTGATTCAACTGTACATTTACAATATAGAAGAAATTCCATTGTTATGTTCACTGAAATACATTCAAATTTTTTCTTTCACACACTCAAATTTATACCTGTCAAATGACATCCAAAATTATTGTCTTTTCTTTGAAAATTTGCTATAGTCGAGTAAAACCGTATGGAAAACTTTTAACTTTAAAAACTTAATCGTTTTTGCCTTCTTCAGCACAGCGAGAAAGTTGACTACTGGGGCCTGAAGAAATCGATCCTGTACACGTTGTTCCAAGCCGTAAAAGCAATTACCGGTGGAGTGACCATCCTCAAAGGCCAGCTCATCAAGGGCGGTGGTGCCTTAGCAGCAACCATTGGCAAGGTGATCTCGTCGAAAGGTGACACGGTCAGCAACATTGGCAAGAAGATCGTTAGTTCTGCAGCTTTGAGTCCAAAGAAACATGTTTGTGAGTATAACAAACCTAATTAATAGTTTGCGAAGTTACAAAATTGACCTTAACTGTACTGCGACATGCTCTATCACAGTGCATTTTGGCTTAGCGTGTTTAGTTAGGCAAAATAAATTGGCCAGGAGGCATTCCAACTTAGTCTTCAGGAACAACGAATCAACGTAGCGTAACGAATCTTGTTAGCAATCATGCAAAAACGCCTGGACCGATTCTGATGGGGCTTTAACAGTTTATAACGCTTCACATTCATAGCCCCACACTAGAATTACCGATCTCGTGGGTGCCATGGACATATACAGGAACAAAGACACAAACACCCAGACCAAGTACAGAAATTTAAATTCATCATTAAAATTTCTGACCCGCTAGAAATCGAACCTAGAACCATTCGTAACAAAGGGATATAACATAGGTTTAAAAAGTATATAATTGTAACTAAATAATAAAATGAGTTTGATATAAAGCTCTATCTCTGTATTTAAACGCTCTACAGAGAGCTAGAGATCGGGATTGATTAACTCTAAAGGTCAATTAAAATGGTGAAGTAGTTTTTTGGGTCACACTTAATATGTAGCAACATTATCGCAATTATAAGTTAATGAACAAGTATACATTTATATATACATACATATGTATGTGAATGATCTTACGAAAGCTAATAAAAATATTTATGAGCTATTATAAATTTGCTGAGTTTTTGTGTGCAAAAACATAACTGGCATTTAAAGGTTTTGTTCCGCAAGAAGCTGTCAAGTCGTAATATTTTATTGCTATTTGCGGTTACGAGATTAGTAATTTTGTTTTGGTTTGTAAACATTATCGTCGCTTTGGTCACGAGCGTCCAGGAATAGATTTCCAAATCATATCCAAAGTCATATCCATCAAACATATCCAAGTACGAGAAACTTAATCTGTCCTTGACTGTGCTTCAGAGGCTCAACTGAGGCTGACTCCTAACTAAGACGTGGGCTGCAAACATTAGCGCATATCATTGCGCTGATAGAACTTACAGTTATTTTCATGTGACTGCATTTTTTATAAAGGTAAGCGCTCACGGCAGCCCATGAACATTCAATTTCAAAGCCAAATAGGATCAAAGTCCTATCTTAAGGCACAAGTGGATGTGTTGCTATTCCTTACGACTAAGTTGTGATGGAATGCCTCCTATGCAAAGTATTCTGCTTAACCAAAGTTGAAGATATTAAATAATAATAGCTTTAGCAAAAGGAGGTTTCCTTTCTATGTGAAGGATGCCATACTCATTCATTCAAGAATTTTGCTTATAATGTAACAAGTCAATGTTATCTTTTCAATGAAGAAAAATATATTCGAAGAGGACTGAAATTGCCACCACGTTGTTTCTGTGTTTCGGAACTCCGTCCTAGTTGAGGTGGTATGTGGATGTCCATGGGCTGCAGTGACCACTTAACGTAACGCGGCCTGATCGTTTGCTGCAAATGCATAAAACTAATGAACTCATACACTAACAGCCACAGCAGTGTACGGGCCACCCCCGACTGCGCACATAGAGTACGGCGCACCACCCAGCGCGTACGGCGCACCCACTGCGCCCGCTCACTACACGCATACAGCACCCTCTGCGCCCGGCGGTTTCGCAGCACACAAGTATCCAGCTCATTTAGACGGTGAGAAAACGACATTTTATTGCATGACATATTGTTCAAACACTTACTGCTTGCACATGGTTTATTTTATAAAGATGAAAAGATTACTTCCATTCAAGCATACAAGCCAAATAACGAAACTATAGACACGGTTAATGTTATGTGAAAATTTCTAGTGATTGGTGAACGTTTCAATGTTGCAAATGTCCAGTTTTGAGGGTAGTAGTCTTATGGCGAAGGCTCGTCACCGGCCACATAACTGCTGCACCTATTTCTGTCGGGAAGCAGCTGTGTAAGCACTGCTGTATTTCAGTTTAAGGGTCCACACCCTTTAGGAAAAATACCCTGGGAAAAATGCATTCCAACTTTTTTTATGCCACCACTGCACCTATTTCTGCCGTGAAGCAGCAGTGTGAGAACTGCTGTGTTTCGGTTGAAAAGGTGTAGTTAGACAGACGACACTGGAAGGGAGGCATTCCAACGTAGTCCACAGAAGTAGCAACGCATCCACACACAACCTCAGGTGTTGATGTCCATGGGCTGCATAGACCACTTAACATCAGGTGGCCTGCAAGCTCGTTTGCTACTCCGTTTGAATAAAAATAAATTAATCACGACAAAAGTTGCGCTAAAATGCACATATTAAAATCCTTATGAACGATACAAACGCATGTTTGTCTTAAATGCACAGACTGTTTGAATAAAACATTGTTAAGATCGTATAAGCGAAACGTAATAAACATAATACTCGTAGTTCCATTATTGCTGCAGTGAATACAAACTTCACACATCGAAGACGTGCAAAGCTTCATTGCTCTGTGTGTTATTTATATTAAATTTACATTTCTTAATACTTTTTTAAAATATTTGTTACAAAAATATTATTATTGCAGTCAATAAATCACTCTTGCCTGTAACTGGTTATATGAGGTTACACATCATAGACATGTGAAGAGTCATTGCTCTGTGTATTATTTAAATTTATAGATACTTAATTATATTGTTACAAAATAATATTTTAAGATTGAAGCTGTATTCACATGTATTAATTCACAATTGTGTCTTTCTAACTCTCTAATAATATCTATATTAAGCTATATATTTAGTGATTTTCATTCTATAGTATTAATTTCCTGATACGGCAGTATTGCCCAAATATATATTAGGCTAAAGCTTTATTAAACAGATAGGAACGAAACAGATAGGGAAGAGATCCAGTTATCGCGCCGAGGCAATATTTAAAAGGTCGATGTGATTTTATAGGACACGTAATTTTTTTTTTTAAATTTAATTAATTTAAAATTATTATAAAACTTAAATGAATAAAAATTAGAAGGTAAAATTACACAGATATAAAACCATATTGATAATGTTACTGGTAATTAATTACGGATTAGCTACTTAATGGTTGAGAAAGTTAAAAAAAAAATTGGTTCCGCAAGTATTACACAAAATCAATTTTTAAATTACGCTTTAACCATTTGCACGTCCGTTTTTATCAGCTAATTGAAAAAAAAATACACAAAAAAAATGTTATTTTGCGATTGTCGTGATTTTTCATTGCTATTTCAAATGTACAAACATAGTAATAGTGACTGCATCGACCGGTCTCCGTCTTTCTTTGCGTTAGACTATTTTTTTATCTATTCATACAAGCACCAAGTCACCATTTTATATTTTTAAATCTTTTCGAACGAGTACCAAGTCAATTACATTTTTGTATATTTTTAGATCTTTTCATCCAAGTATCAAGTCAAATGTTACATTTTTAAATCTATTCGTACGAGTACCGAGCCGTATTATATTTTTGTCATAACATGATTACTAATGTTGGTTAAAAGTTGTATCGAACTTGCATAATTTGAGGTTAAACTATGGCTTGATCTCCGGAACTAAAGATGAACATAACATTTATGACGTAACAACTCAGCTTGCACAACGCAGTGAAAGGTTGAGTCTTTACTTATAGAATTTATATATCATCTTCAAAAATTAACTGTTTGTTGCCCGCGACTTCGTTCGCGACAATACAAATGCAGAATTGACTTGAGCGCCACCTACCTATTGCTGAATGGCTGTAAGATTTCAGAAAAAATCACAATAACAAATCAATATTTAATCGAAATAGAATGAATAGTATATAGGGATTGGTTATGAGGATAAGATAGGTAGTATAGGGACAGAGAACATATTTTTATTTATAAATTTTAGCTGTCGCTCGACTTCATTAGGGTGTTCTTCTAAACATATCTACTCAAGTTAACTTCAAGTTGGTTAAAGTTAAGTTAACTTATCATCGCTTAACATGGTATTCTTACATTTTAATTTCATGGACTGTGAACGTCTTACCGAATGAAATACACGAATTTATTGAAACGATCTGAGCGCCACCTACGGTAAAATGGCTGTAGCAATTCAGACAATTTGCAGGAAGTGCGCACATTAACTCACCGAATATTAATCGTAATGAGATGAATAATGTAAGAACGCGTTGGGGACAAACAGTCAACATTCAGTTTGAATGTTTATAATGCTTAAAGTCCAAAACTATTTTAGTTAGCTGAAGACGAATTTAAGGAACATATTTTTGGCACGTTGAAATCATATTTTATCAATGCGCAAATCTGGAAACTTAAGTCAGGAAGAACGAAAAAAGTCACATGACAGAATATTTCGAAATCCGAAAGAATATTCTTTCGGCAAGCTAGTTTACCTATATGAACTAAGGTATAGAATCCTACCGGTTCTAGAACCCGATATCGAATGAAATAGCCGTAGTGACAGACCCTAAAGAATCATCTTGCTATGTGAAAAATATTCAATATTCTTAAACGTTTTTTTCAGAGCTAATAGTGATGTCATCTGTAGTAGACGATGTTGTTCAGAAACCGAAACCTATGCCGTTGCCATCGCCTGAACTCGCTTACAGATATTTCGATTTAATTGACTCCCTCTGGTAAGACAATAGTCGTATCGACGACTCGTATTACCTTCTTGTAAATGAATGGTCCCTACCCATTATTTACACTTAAATATCTATATTCAGTTCTTCTTTCGCTATTTCTGACACATCACTATTATCTAATTCTATCGATCATTTGTTCTTATCGTTTACTTCCAAATATGTCCAATCCGTTCCTAAATCATATTTGTACATTTTATGTTTCTGTTTCCGATACTCCATGATCTGCAGTATATTTTTTAGAACTAATGACACTTATGACGACAGTCCGTCTGTACATATTCTTCAAATTAATATTTCCTTGAGATAATATCGTTAATGATTCTTTGAGTTTTTTTCTGGATTGGTGTTGATTTATAACATTTATTTTATTATAATATACGGCTTATTTTCTTCTTGTGGTATGTAAGAAAATCCTATTGTAATGTTACTTTTTGTAATATACTAAAGTTTCGCGATATTTTAAAGTCTTACCTTTAGTCAATCTATCGATAATTTTCGCTCAATTTACACCTCTATAGTTTCGATATAGCGAAGCAATGGCTGCCAAAACCACATGGCCCGCTTTATTTGCATAAAAGTTCGCTTTCCCTTTCAAACGGAAATGGACGTTTGCTATGACGAAATAACGTTTACTAGTAACGTTTGACTTACAAATTGCTGTTTTCATAATTTTTGAACGTCATAATTTCGGTTTTAGAACGGATGCCTTCGATTATGGGACCGTTGTGTTATTTCGCATACTTGGTCTTGCTTGGTAGATTTTGTCAGAGTAATAGATTACGTATTGTATTTGTTTGTAGCATTTTGACTAACGCTCTAATCATGGGAACCGAAGAATTGTTGACTATGATGGCTGTATTGAAATATCCTTAGATCTTATTTCAACACCTTTACTGTAGAAATGAGTGTAACAGTGGTGCCGCTGCAGGCAAGCCATTGGTATACGACTCTACCACCATCAAACTTAATTATCACAATACTTAAGTGGAGGGTAAAACAAACAATTACGATAAAGACAGAAGCGGCCAACTAAGATTTAACACCACCCTTGAGTGAAAGTGTATTACGTCACGAAGCCAGTCGTACCGGTTCCATGATCTCAGAAACGTGTGAGCATACGTAATTGTTGGAATGAATTTGATATCGTTAAGTATGGCTTTAAATTGTGATTTGGAATTCTCAATTTCCAGTTACATTTAATTTATATCAATAATATGCCTAAATATTAAAATTTTCGAAAAATTCGACAGCCCGTGCGGCAACATTAGCAACATAACGTTAAGCAATATGCGGTCTGCTGTGCAGAGGGTCCTGGGTTTGATTCCCCGCGGTGCAGAAATTAGAATGATGAATTTAGGCTTCTGTACCTGGTCTGGGTATCCCCAGACCAGGTACAGAAGCACACACAGATATGTATGCTTATTTCTGTGTGTGTACATTATACCTACGAATCAGGTTTATTTTAAAAAATGCCTAAAGTTTAGTTATTATCCAAGATACCGTGACCCGTTGATACTTCAGGATATCTTGAAATATCTTCCCGTAACAAAAAAGATTTCGCACGCAAGCAATGAGTTGTATGAGTACTTAAGTCTACAGTATTTGTTTAAAACGCATTCCGTAGAAGAAAGCGTCGCCTTTTGTCAATGTGTGAGGGTCCAAAATGATTCGTTAGAAATTCTATGTACATACCTCAGCTGGTCGCGCCATCTATTGGCTAGAGGGAAAAGTTAATAGCCGTTTGACAAAGTCAAATGTACGACGAATATAGCGGCAAATTTTTGTATTTTTTAATACAGAACAAAACTCATTTTCCGAATTTTTGTCTGGTTGTTCGAAAATGCACTTTTCTTCTGGTTGTGTAAAAAGTGCTGAATAGATTTTAATTGGACTTTCATATGAATATTATCTCTGAGAGGAGATACGTGCCCAGCAGTGGGATAGTTACGGGTCAATGGTGATGCGTAGAGTTAGTATTAAAATACTGAGATATGTTTAAATTATATCGATGCACCCAGTGGAAAGTAAGTGATAGCCCAACCAGGCCATCATCATATATTAAGCATCTCGACCTCGCTATGATAGAGGTTCAAATCTCGGCATGCACCTCTATTTCTCGAAATTTTATCTATTTTACATTTTCGAAATGAGTTGTGTATTATGAATTAATCGCTTTAACAGAGAAGGAAAACATCGCGAGGAAAATTGCAGGCCTGCGAGTTCCCCATAACGTTATCAAAGGCATGTCAAGTCCGGTAAACCGCACTTGACCAGCTTTGTGGACTATGGCCTGAACTCTCTGATCTCTGAGAGAAGACCCGTTTCCAGTAGTGTCCAATAATGGGTTGATGATATATTGATATAACCAATGGAACCATAGAAACAGCTTGACCTCTGTAGAGATGTTCCGTATACGCGGTAGATTAATTGCTTTCTCATCACCCTTATACGGTAACTGGGGCGCGAGAGGTAGTCAACTCATAGTTACGAAATAATTATGTATGAATTCATACTATATTAAAAAAGTTGCTTAAAAAAACTTTACTTCCGCAGTTTGAAGACTGCGTTAAACTGTCTTTAGCTTGTATATTAATGTATAATTAGTGGTATTTGAATTTATACATTTGACATGAACGAAAGCTTAATTATTATCGTTTTGTTACCATAATCATTATGACGCGGTTTTTTAAATTGCTGTTTATCGTGTGATTAAACATTGTATTTTATTTATGTTACATAATAGAATTTCGGTGTTACAGGTATTCAAATTTTAGAATTTGGGTATAACTACAATTAAATTTTAAAATTTTAATTAAACGTAATCAAAATTATAAATTTAGAGGAATGCACGGGGGTTTGAACACCGACCCACTGACGCCTGAGGTCGAGATTCTTAACCACTAGGCTATCACTCACACACCTACAGCCCTTTTAATCTTGAATAATAAAAGCCATCTAATAGAAAATGGTCATCAAAGCACTAGTGTAATTTTGCAACACGAGACATCAATAGGGCGTGCCTTTCCACAAGGAAGTGCTTCTTATCATCCTCGTACCATTCCTGTATAAACAACATTTAAAAGTTTTTATTACTTCTTTTAACGCCAGAGATGCATCAGATTATTACAGACGGCATACAAAGTGGAACGCGTCAACTAAAATTCGAGATTCGTTACACTTTTATTATGTAAACGGAATTTTAACAGTATTTCGCTGTTACGTTACGGCTCAATTTAAATGCCAAACGTGTCCCCAAATACTTTCGCGAGCAATACATATTTATAGCTGTAACACTAACCTACCTTTTTGTTGACGGTTACGTGAGCAAATGATAAGGTTTGTGACTTCTTTAAATTCAAATGTATAATACAACAAACAATTTTGGTCCAACAGTACTCCTTTTTTAATCAAGCAGTACTCTAGAATAGAGGTATACCTCCTCAATACCATAGAAGTATTAGGTATTCGATTACAAATCTGTTTATAAATTTAGATGACAATTTATTTCATTAAATTTAATGGTGGTAGAGTCTTATGACGAAGGCTCGCCTGCGGCGGTTGCAGCACTTATTTCTGCTGTAAACCAGTAGTGTGGGAACTGCTGCGTTTTGGTGTGAAGGGTGTAGTTAATCAGACACACAACCTCAGTTATGGATGTCCATGGGCTGCAGAGACCACTTAACATCAGGTGGCCCGCATGTTCGATTACTATTCTGTTAATATATACTCGTACATACATAAAAAAAATATTTGAAGAGAAATAGAGAAGATAAGCGGACATCATTTTTAAACCTTAAACGATTTTTAGGTTTACGTAAAACTAAATCGAATTTTGTATTATTCTACACATAGACGATATCGTATTGTCAATAGTACTCATCGTATGGTCGTTTAAGATGCAAAATGACCAATCGACGCGACTGATTCTATGTTTGAGACGTTTCCGCTAGGGGCGCTGCTTATGTATGGAATAAGACACCATCAAGTTGAGTTACTTCCCCTTTTAGTGTTTTAGATGACGAAGATATTTTCCATGATGTTCGTAATATAAGTGAACTTAGTGACCTACATTATGGAGCGGTTACGTGCGCTGGTACAATTGGAATTGACTGAGGAATTGAGACTCCACGCTTGAACGGTTCCTTTAGAATTTACCTAAAACGTGTTCTTGTTAACTGTTCCTATATTTTACTACTGAAATGGAGACTGTCTGTATTGCGTAAACTTCTGAAAGAGCTCACTTTTTAAGCAGTAAAAGGTTTTATCACGATGTTCGGCTCGCCTCTTTTGAGCTCGTTCTTACTACTAACATGCAAACTCCCGTTCCTGTAGGTCGGAGTTTGAATCCCGGCACGCACCTCTAATTTTTCGAAATGAATATCACTTGCTGCAACGGTGAACGGTTCGTGAAAATGTAACCATTCGGTCAATTCGCTCAGCGATGGTCAAAGGCTCGCCTGCGGCAGCACCACCGCTGCACCTATTTCTGTCGTAAGTGTGTGAGAACTGCTGTGTTACGGTTTGAAGGGTGTGGTTAGGCAGAAGACACCGGACAAGAGGCATTCCAACTTAGTCCTCATGAGCAGCAATGCGTCCACATACGACCTCAGATAGGAGTTTCGTCCTAGTTGAGGTTTTATGTGGATGTCTATGGGCTGCAGTTGGTCACTGCACTTAACTTAACATCAGGTGGCCTGCATACTCGTTTGCTATTATTTTAAGATAAAGCGTCTTTAGAGGTAAAATAAACCAACTAACGCTACCTGCTGTCATGTTAGTAATGTCAAATAGTGCCATCTGTTGTCGAGTAGTCAATATAATAACGTTTAATGTCGCTGCATGCTATCGTTTCAATAATGCAGTGGCAATATGCTTATAAGCTGCACGACAGATGTCATTACTAGTAACAATGTCCTATCAGTATCAGATAGTATTAGAAAGAGAAAGAAGTATGTGAAAACGGATTTCCTCAGGCATGACACCTAGATAAACTTGGAATTTTAAATAGTATTTAAACACATTACACAAATCGCTAATCGCTAACAAAAACCGTATTTGAACGTGTAACAGTTATCGTAACTCTCTTTAGGAAGTCTGGATCGTGTTTGTGTTGCATAATGGCTTCTGTAACGGAAGACTATCAGTATCAGTGAAAGGCTATCAGTGGGTCAGTAACAGGATTATGTCATTTGTATGTGTTGGGCAAGCAAGCTGACCGTCGTCAACCATATGTCATTTAGAATGTATATATGAATGGAGTGGGCAGCATCGCTATTAATTCATTACTGTCTCACTGCTGAGCCTTTGCTCTTAAACCCTCAAAGCTTTTGCTCTTAAACCCTTAAGGCGAGTTTTGTCGATCTTCCTCCAACATCAAAGCAACGTCGATTTTGTTTTTAATATGCACAATACATTAAACAGTGGAATTGTATCGGAGGTATATTGTATTGGAGGTATTTTAAATTTGAAAAACTGATAACTGATGGCCTGTTTAGTGGTCTATGAAAAAATAACATTATTAAAAAAAAATGTTTGTCTACTTTTTCGCCAATCATACAAAAACAATTGTATTTAACAATTCACTTACAATTCTGTTCGCTGTACTTAGGTATAATGTACTAGACATGAGGCGTTCAAACTTAGCCCTCAGTAGTAGCAACGCATCCACGCACAGCCTCAGATAGGACGTCCGTCCTAGTTGAGGTTCGTTGTGGATGTCCATGAGATGCAGTGACCAGTAAACACCAGTGTTCGTTTTCTGTTCTGGAAATATAAAAAAAATGCTCAGAAGTAGCAACGCAGCTACGTGCATCCTCAGATAAGATTTCGGTCCTATTTGAGGAGGTGGATGTTCATGGGTTGACAATAACCACTTAAAATATTGGCTTGCATGCTCGTTTGTTGTTCCGTTGATACAAAATATTTAGGTACAATTCAATAAACGACATAAGTAGTCTTAAATTAGATTATATTTAAATTGTGAGAATGGAAGTAACCTTTCACATTTCACAGGGAAATAATTATGACGAAAATCTTATTATTAGTTCCTTTTCCACATAATACAGTTTAAAATCTACAGTTTGTAGATAATATCATCAATAGCTTTAGAAAGGAGGAACATATTCGACCTCATTTCTTAAACTGGCTATTCTTCACTGAACTGTGACGTAACTTAGACTTACTATTGAATAAACTGACTAAGACTTAATCGCTTTTTGAGACAGGACGAGGTAAACTGAGCGGAGTTCACGCCGGCGTTGTCATACTGACGCCTCTTGCTGACGCAGCGCCGAGCGAAACGCAACAATCATCGAGCGGATACACTCCTCTAGAACCTCCACCCTCCATCCTTCACTCTGTCTATAGTGCTATCAAAGACGTCTTCTCTTCCGCAGCTCCGTCTACCCACGACGATGTCACTTTGCAAGTCCCTCCGCCCAATCCAGTCCCAGAATTCAAACCAATGACTTGGGGCGCGGTCAACTCCTACGGCGAACCAGCTATGCCAGAAGCATATCCTGATTTCGACCCACGGAATCCCCATCCACCCTTCGACTATGCCTCTTCGAAGCATTCAGTCGTGCCATCTATTCATAAGCACAAACACGAAGGTTTAACCCCAGCTAAGATACAAAAAATCAACCACAATCTAAATAAGCTGGCTAAATATATGAACGAAAACGTTCAAAGATCTTCCGAGGTTCTACCACAATTTAACGAACAATTCGGGGAGATGCTAAAGAAAGGACAGCTTCCACTTATACCGACTCCTGTGGTTTCTGACAATGAGATCGGAGTACTTCCCGGCGAACTCCTTCCCGACCCTATGACGACTACCTCAACAACGACAACAACGACAGTAAAGCCAAAGAATACAACGGAAACTGAGAATACCAGAAGAAAAAAAGAAACCAGATACATCCTGCGAGGGAACAAGATTGTACAAGTTTGAAAAGACTGACATGACTGACTGGAGGTATGTTGATGACATTTGACTCTTGACTGACTAAAACGATCGACAAAACTTTATTGATCCGTTCTGAGAAACTGATCGAAGTGAGGGAACTAAAAACCAATGACATGAATTCGAACATTTCTGTGGACTTCTTTAAATTGCTTTAAATATTTGGACTGTTTAATACTCTTACGATTTTCAATTTTACCATTATATTTACAAATTCCGCTGTTAAAATTGTCATCAGTACGTAGACATGAATTATAATGTCTTCTACTACTTTTGATCGGTTGTATCAATTGTACCATGCCTGCTACTGTTATGTCTGTTGACATTTTCAAAGCTTTTAAGGCATTAGGTATCATTATCGTAATTTTCACCTGTTTCTGTCAACGCAGCCTTGTGAGCACTGCTTTGTTTCGGTTTGTAAGATATTGTTAGGCGGACTACACACGGCAGGAGGCATTCTACCTTAGTCCTCAGGAGTAATAACTCATTTGAGGTTGGATGGATGAGTGTCTATGTTGGATGGATGGATGGGCTGCATGCTCGTTTGCTACTAATCATCATCAACCCATTATTGTCCCACTACCGGGCTCGGGTCTCAGAGATAAATGAATTCAGGCCATAGACCACCACGCGAGCCATATGCAGATTGGCGGACTTCAAATGCTTTTGAGAACATTATGAAACATTCTCAGACATGCAGGTTTCTTCACGATGTTTTCCTTCACCGTTAAAGAAAGTAATAATTTATAACCCACACATAATTTCGTAAATTTACAAAGAAGTATTTTCGAGAAATAGAAGTGCCTGCTATGTTTTGAACCCCGACCCGGAATAATTGTTCGAGATTCATTAGTGTAGGTGATAGGATCGCAATCGACTGCCAGAGATTTAGTTAAGTCTTTTAACATTCATCGTCTGCTATCGAATAGTAACAACCGAGATAGCTATCTCGCTATATGTTCTCAAAATCTCAGAAACGTGTGCAGTAAAGGTCAATTGCGGTCACCTTTCCAATGACGAGCCGCATTCGGTGTTGCGTAATATGACGTCACGTCTTTGTCACGTTTGACTCTGGCGCTGCTCTGAGAGTATAAGCAATCGGTCATATGCCCTTACCTAGCCGATAAGTCAAGTGACCTATTTATCGAACATCCAACCCCCAAATAATTATAACGCTTCACACTCATAGCCCCCCCCGTACTACGATTCTGTGTCGTGGGTGCAATGGACAACATTTCCGCCATGCTGGGAATCGAACCCAGGGCCTTCGTAAAGGCGGATCAGAATTGACCACTGTGCCGTACGGATCGTCGATGAAACAGAAGTCATGTTTAGCCGACTGTTAGAGAATACTATTTAGCATTAAGGCCGTCCAATGTATTATATATGTATACAATAAAGTATTTTCATTTCATTTACCTACTATGTGTTGTAGTCAAATAACCGCTAAACATAACTTAGTTTATTTATAGATATATATTCTCAAAAAAGACAAAGGTAACTTACATGAGAATATAAGAAAAAGTAATTGTAACATTATACATCAAGCGAGTTAGCTATCGTATTATTCTTATTGATAATCGTTATTATTCATTCCAGATGTTCCAGTGTACGGCACGGTATTGGGCACGGAGCATCTGCAGAACTACCGCATATAGATAAGCAATGCTGCGTGATATCTCGTAGAATAATAAGCAATATTACTTTATAAGAACGACGAAATGAAACTATGTAGTAACACGTACAACTTAACCAAATCCAGTGAACAGCTTATGGTGGTAGAGCCTTATGTCGAAAGCCCGCTGCGGCATCTTAGCTAGGCTTCCTTCTGCCGTGATGCAGCAGTGTTCACTTTTCGGTTGAAGGGTGTGGTGAGGAAGACTATTGGACAGGAGTGATTCCAACTTAGTCCCCTGGGTAGCAACGCATCCGCGTACAACCTCAGATAGGCCTGTTTCAGGTTGGACGTGGATGTTCTTGGGCCGCAGTGAGCACTCCACATCAGGTGCATGCATTGCTACGCCTTTAATACAAAAAAAAGTAATCAAACCCATTTGATAAACTCGTAAGATTTTGAATTGATTTTCATAAAAGCTAATCTATTGTTGATACATTGATATGTTCATTACAAAAAAAGTAAATGAATGTAAGTGTAGATTAATATTAATACAGTATTCCTTTTCAGACACTTCTATTTGATCAATGTTTCTTGTGTTTAAAGCTATTGTCTTGCGATGTAAATTTATTTATATGATGTAGTCGGTTTTATACATATTTCAATGACATACAACTATCATTGAAATTATGTCTTTTACTGCTACTTATTTACTTGTACAAAATGTAAATCATTGGTTCATTGTAATTATGCTCTTTAATGTTAAAATTGGTGCTTATTGTACATAATAGCGCTCGACCATTTTATTTATACTTTTAATATTAAGAATTAAATTTTGTAAATAAATTATGATAAATATTATATCTATCTGCTGTGTTTCATTTGTTTTGAGATACGGATTTAAAAAAAATGCATGAATAATGCATTTTTATAAATATATATATATATATAAATACTCCACTATATTCCACCTACAAAGGAACACAAAAATATTCTAAATTAGTCATATTATTACACACTTATTACTTTGTCATTACAAATTATAAGGGAAAAACATATATTTTCTGAGTTTTATTTACATTTCATTTAATATATATATTTATATGTAAAGCAAAAACTTTATCCCCCTTTTTAAGAAAATTACGCGAACGGAAAAGTACTAAATTTGGCACAGTTAAAGATTATATGGAGAATGAGTACAAAAAGATAATATTTTATGTAATGCATTAAGTACAAATACCTTAAAGTAGAGATTGTCACCAATTTTTTTTTTTATAATAACAGAATAGCAAACGAGCATGCCGATAAACGTCAGCACCTCTGAAAATGGGTCTAATCGAACCCATGTTTGAAATTGGCAGTGACTCAAAGTTTTGATAATTCACCAATTTCCTACACATTTCTTGTCAAAA
>DWKW01000500.1:0-16408 GCA_018250115.1 Doberes anticus | reverse complement strand
CCGTACGAAATTCCATGCACAGAGTGCCGCAACGCCATCTTTCAAAAAACAGCGAGAACTTATTCAAGGTCCTAATATATATATATATACATATTTTATCTTCACAGAATAGCAAACCAGCATGCAGGCCATCTGATGTAAAGTGGCCTCTGCAGCCCATGGACATCCACATCTGAGGTTGTATTAGTTGTACAGGATGCGTTGCTACTCTTGAGAACTAAGTTGGAATGCCTCCTGTCTCGTATCTTCTGCCTAACCACATTCTTCAAACCGAAACGCAGCAGCTCTCACACTGCTGCTTTACGGCAGCAATGGCAGCGGTGATGTCCAGCAAACTATCGTATATATAATATCATACGGGTCTGATCTATTTTGCTTATTTACAATACGGGTAATGTAATATTATATTACTCGTACTCGTATATTACTCGTAGTTACCTGTAGTCTGTTGGAGATTATTCTATATAATTTATGTTTTATAATGTATGTTTTCTCGTAAAGTGTAAATGTAAATTTCTTTGAGGATATAAATTGTTTAACTTTAATATTTTTAACTTACCCATGACATGTGTAAACTTTCCTATTATTCTATCCTATATTTCCTTTTATTTTTGTATAAATCTATATATTGATCCGGATCAATTCAAAATTACCTGGAAATTTACTATTCAAATATCAAGCGTGATTGTGGGATATTTTACACCTCAAACAGTAGATGGAGACCTATGTATTATTATTCTGACATATAACATTTAATGTTCGTACGGAATAACACAAAATTTTAGGTATACATGTTCTGAGAGATATCTTCAAGGCTAGCAAAAATCCACGATGTAATGATTGTAAAAAGTTAATGTAATGAATTCTAATAATGAATTCAGATCTGGACTGTTATATTTCTTGCGATCGAAGCGGTGGACGCCTGCCTTGTTATTCATAAACTTGTAGAATCACCTGCCCTACCTTAACTATACGTAAAGTGATTATATGCAGTAAGTAAAAAAAAAGACGTCTTCCAATTGTAGTCGGAATTCAAGAATTTAAATTCATTACATTTCAGTTGCCTATGTCTACTGTCGCCAAGGTACCGATGTAGACAGATATTGACAGACAGACTTTAGCAGACCATTTCTATACTATTATATTGTAAAATTAAATAAGGCCGTCTCTGTACATTCAAGATATATAAGAAAAACTAAATAATAACGATTATTTAGTGGTATCTGAATACAAAACATTATTTATTTTATTTTTATCTTTTTGTATGTTTATCCAATCACTTTAACCTTACTTTAACTTTAAGCTAACTCTTAGCTATTAAATAAAACGAACATTTTAAATAAAGACAAAAATAATAAAATATCATCATTCATTGATTCAATATGAATTTAGATTTCTCTTTCTTAATGTTGGTAGGACCGCTGCACCTATTTCTGTCGTAAAGCAGCAGAGTGAGAAGTGCTGTGTTTCGGTTTGAAGGATGTGGTGAGGCAGAAATCAAAGCACAGGAGGCATTCCAACATAGTTCTCTGGAGTAGCAACGCATCCACCGACGACCTCAGAAAGGACTTCTGTCCTAGTTGGGGTTTGATGTAGCTGTCCATGAGCTGCAGTAACCATTTAACATCAGGTGGCCTACTTGCTCGTTTGCTGTTCCGACAATATTCATATATTGTCGGAACAGCAATCAATATATTCATGGCCCCCAACGACACAAGGTATCCTAATATCATATATACTACACCGATATCTAAATCACGGTGCAAACAAATCAATTCTGCTTATTTCATTTTGCATAGGTATCTTATTATACCGCCTATAATGAGGGATTGTCGTCAACGACCGTCAAGTTGACCTTCTTCATGGTTGTCGGAGCGATAATGACGTTGGCATGTAATTATCTTCTTCTGGTTAAATGCTTCGAGATGCAGAGCGCGTTTCCGAGGGTTCGGAAGTGTGGCACCGGGACACTGCCATGCTCACGCTCGTCGTGTTAATTCTAAGTACCAAGCCTCATGCTTATTAATGGCTGCTACGGTAAATTCTCGAGCGTCCAAGCAGCAACTACTTTTTGACAGCAATTGTATTTTTTTATAGCTTGAATTACTTTTGTCGAGCTAAGTTTCCAGCTTTATTAGTATTACGACATGAAAAAAATAATAATTAGCATTTGTATGTTTATACTTTATCTGTACATTTTAAGTATTATAAATGATTAGAAAGATGGACCGGAAGTATAAAAATATAAAATAATGTTTGTTGTCTGCCAAACTGCTTTAAAAATTATAAAGAAGTAAAAAATTAATGCAAAATTAGAGATTATTTCGTAATTTTTAATGATCCTTTTTGATAGAGAAACTTAAACAAAATGGATACAACGAAACACCAGTGTCATGGTTAATTTCCTTAAATGTATTTTCTGCCGACGAAACCAGATTATTTAGAAAGTGGTGCGTGATGCTACTCTTTTGGAGCCATTAGCCATGGTTTTAAGATCTAGGCCGGGTATCGATTTACCACAAAGGCATGGTATATTGATAACGGTTTGTTTAATTATGCTATGAAATTTGGGACCGTTCAAAAAGGTCATTTTGTCTATTGTTGGAAATAAGTAGATACCTACTGTTAGTCGTGACAATTAGTTGCAGAATAAATTATACATGAGTGGTAATTGGAATTGTTATTTTTGAATAGTTTAATTAAACGAAAGGTAAGGAAATTTTAAGAACTTTCATCTTAGAGAAAGTAAACAGAAGTTAGACAGAACTTAGAACGAAAAAGGCCATCACGTTATACGTGTAGTGATATTTTTAAGACATCAAAATAATTGTATTTGATTACTGCAAATTTATTATGTGAGGTTTCATAATTTAATAATAATTTAATTATTTCATAATTACGAGGATTTTTGAAATACGTCACTTCCAGACTTTTAATTGTGGCCGACCGGACGCAACAGCCAACTGTCCATCTAATAACCGTAGCACAAGATAACAGTGCAATACAATGGTATCTGCGTAAACCGTCAAGATCTTGATGATTATTGCATAAAATTATTTGAACTTTAATTCTGATGCCGTAAAACTTAGTTTTATTCGACAGGTTTAAAAGTATTTCTTCTCTCAACTGACAGCTTGTTTCTTACTTTTAATGCAATGATGGGTTTACCTTCAATTTTTACAACGATCCCCATACGCGTGCAATCTAATCATGATTACGACTCATAATGTCATCATACAGCGTTATTTTAATTTCAACACTAAATTAGATTTTTTTAATTATGAAGAGTTTCGTATTGTTGTTGGAAGTTAAGATAAGTTGAAATTCCTTGTGACTCATAATGTCATCATACGGCGTTATTTTAATTTCAACACTAAATTAGAATATTTTAATTATGGAGCTATGGATTATTATTAACTATGGATGTTTTAGAGCTTAAAAGCTACGCATCAATGTACAACGATATACACTTGACTAAAATTTAAGGTTAACATCAGTCACAAATATGCGAAGTTATATACATATTATAAATTAACTAACTGGCATTAACGGTGAAGGAAAACATCGTGAGTTATCACTATATCAAATATTGTATATTGTATCATATATTGTTCCCAAAAGCACGTGAAATCTGCCAATCCCCACTTGGCCATCATGGTGTACTATGGCCTAAATTCTCTTATCTTTGAGAAGAGACCCGTGCCCAGTAGTGGGATAATAATAGGTTGATGATGAACCAAATTTTTTCTTCAGAATATATTTTCTAAGAGATACGTATCATACCACGTATTTATGTTGAAGGTAATAAATAGCTTTGGCGTTTATAGACGCCAATCAGAGCGTATTAAAGAATATACGATTAGAATACGTTCATAAACCTCGTTTTACCAGTTAGTCGTCGTTTTCCATTAATTGGATAAATTACCTACCTATAAATTTATACCAATATAACGTAAAGAAAATTGCATGTAAAAACTGTGTCTTTTTAAATACAATTTCATAATTAAAAGAGCTGTGCTGCGCTGTTTAAATAGCTTAGCAGCAAGTTCGTCTGGCTAGCAAGTTTCTTTAGGGTCATATCAAGAAGTTATATGGCCTAGAGCCTTTCTTAATAGAGATGAAATATAAGATACACGAAAAGATATAGAATATACAAAAAACAATATAGGTGTGTTAGTACATTTTATATTATTATTCAAATTACAAGAAAATAATTAAGTTCTGTTGACGATTGTTGGTATTGTGTAGAAGCCGTGACGAATATAAAAAGTTAGTGGATCATTCATTGAGAACTGAAAGAGCGTTGCGTGAGTGCGATCGCTCCGTTACATTCCTGCGCGTATTCGCGTCTTATCTCGCGAACTGATTTAATTAGGCTTTGGGTGATTGAATAAAAATATTGTGTACATTTCTATGTTACAAACTGTAATGATCTCTTCACTAATTTTTTTCCGTGTATACTCCTTTTGCCAATCATTGTTTACAAAACATACATTATTCTTTAAATTATTTGAAATGCTCTACCGTCTACACATTTAAAAAAATTACGTGTAAAAATTTCAGACAAATGTACTATTTTAAAGTAATATTGACGATTTATTCAAATTTTAAAATTATGAACTTAATTCACTACAAACGAATTAGCAAATAAACACAACATCCATAGAAGTAACAACTAATCTGAAGCGTCAGCAAAATAGGTAGATAGATAGATAGTAATACTACAACGAATTATAATTTTACTTCGTATATTAAACATTTTTTATCGAAATATATTGACGTGATATCTATCATGTCTATCGGAACTGTTAAGCGGAATTAAGAAGCTTAGCGTCACTTTGAAGTACGATTATACAGGTCAAAGATCTTCGGTGAACTGCGGGCGGTCTATATAAAGTTCTTAATGAAATCATGAATAATACAAAGATAAGAGGTTGTATTTGACATTGACTTATTAAGCATAGTAACCACATAGTACCAGCGGTCTCTTATTCGACAAACAATTTTTGTATTAAAGGAATCTGATGCATATCTAATATACCTACTATCGTGATATCGTTGCATGTCTGTTGTTAAGACACTGCTACATTTCCTTGACAATCGCCAATCGCTTTTAACATTAAAAGTAAACTTTTCATATTTACTTTTCGTATTTAGAAAGAATTAAAATTAATCACAATATAATGTAGCTTATATTTTCACATCCGTGTGCGGGCAGAAATGAGTAAAGTCTTCATCTTCACTTCGAGGATTCACTTTATGAGTACCTATAATGAAATAACAAATCTGAAGAATAAATAAATTTTGTAATGCGTAGGCAATATCAAGAACATATGAAAATTGTAAATTAATGTTAATGCGAATTTTAAGTTATGTGTAAATAAATTATAGTTATTTTGTTTGTATAAAAACCAATATTCGTATCTCTTTTTTTACAAAGAACTAGTCTTGAACTACTTTATTAACTTATTATATTAACTACTTAAATTAACATTTTACATCACGTTAGCATCTAGTCTAGATCTAAATTTTCACTTTCTTGAATATTTCGTTATTTGACCCAATAAAGAAAGATAACTTATCAACAGTAAATGGAATTTGAAATGCACGAATACGAATTAGTTCTACAAGTCGACCGTCATTTTCTCTTTTAATACCAATTCAAATGTGCGTTGTAAAAGTTACGCGCGTTGAAGTTTTTTACACACGCGTGGGCTCATTTCAAGAAATCTGCATTTTAGGTTAAGTCGTTTTTAAAACATATTCATTCAGCTGGTGTGCAGTATTAGTGCTGAAATGCGTATTAATAATTGTCAGTGTGTTTCTGATCTATAATTAAAAATCTAACTGATATCGATTATTTAGAGGTTTTTGGTCACAAAACGACTTTATTTACGTAGGTAGGTAGTCTGTTTAAATTTTATTCACCAATCACGAATGAAGATTTGAATCGAAATTTAATTGTACTACGGTTCTATGTACGTATGGTTACACTAAATACTGCGACATCTTAGACTATGATCGGTATAGTAGAACCTGTGATACACCTTTACCTCTCTGTAGTTTGCGTCGGTATATACTCATCTTTCGAGTGTTTATTTTTTAACAATATTTTTTCACCGACATACTACGACAACGGTGCGTGCGGTAGTCTAGCTGAAACGAATAAGTGAACGTTAGGTTCGGAAGATAGGTATTAAATACAACTTTGTCCAATTTATTTAAATAAAAATACACTCTCATTTGTATAATTAAATTTACAATTAAATTTAAAATTGAATTCAGATTATTACTTTTACAAAATTAATTCATGACACTAGTACGTGGTTCTGCAACAACGCTAAGGTACTTCTAGTTTTGCTATTATCAATTTTTACCAACCAATATTATTTAACGTTTAATAATCGTGAACAAAGAAAAAATAAATCTCATCCTAAATAAATCTTATCTATAGTTTGAACTAAACAACCAAATTTTATTTAAAGCGCTCTTTGCAGCTTTTTGGTGCATCGCATCGTTTTGTAAAAGCCCAGAGAGAAATCTATAAGTACTTGTACTTAGTAATGATATGTTAATTGCGAGTCTAATGTATACCATTATTATTATTAATTTTTATTAATTAATATTACTTATTAATTAATCTTTTGTAATGTCGCGATCATCAATTGATAGATTAAGCGGATGCGCAAGTTAGCCGTGGAAAGTAAGCAGTGGCGCGTATACGGCTCTCACATATAGGATTGCAAACTGTAAGGTATTCCCTTTATAATGTTACAGTTTTTCGTACGAATTTGATCGACTATTTGATGTACTAAATGATGTAAAAAACTGTAAATATGTGTTGGGCAAGAACTCTCCGATCTCCGAAATAGCGAAATGACCGGTTCGCTAACGAACCAATGGACATCTTTTCACTTAAACTTCACTCTGCGAGCTTCTACTAAAAATCGAATTTGGTAAGTTAAACAAAGAGTAAAATATAACAAAGTAAATAGATGTACTAGAGAAGAACGAAATAGCTCTACCACAAGTAGGTGATTAATTTATTAACTGACTTGCCTGTGACTGTGGGCGTTACCACCTGTCTCGATACTGGAGAGATTCCAATTGCAAAATTTATGGAGCATGATTTGATCAGATACCACGAAGGGCTTTTACGACGTATACTTAAATACAACCAATTAATACGTATCGTAATCGTCTGTAGCCCAATAAGAATAACTGAAAAGGAATCTTAAAACATTTTACTTGCCCAAGCAATAAATTAGCTCTCAATGCTTAATGAAGGATTTTAGGAATCTCCCAAGGCTTTGGATTTTGCCGCCATAGCATGAAGTAAATGTCTAAGTACTTCAGGTAAATAATATTTTGTTTTAAATCTCGTGGTTTGAAATTTATATTGACTGTTAATAAATACAAAGAAAAATCGAAAAATTGTAATTTATAACGATAACAGTAACCTTCATTTATTTCTTTATTTAAGTTCAGAAAAAAAAAATTGTTGACGTTTTAACAAAAAGTGTGTTTATCCAATTACAAATACTGAAAACTTTAAAATGAATATCCAATTTAGATCCGTAATAAAATGTCATTTGTATCATTTTCTGCAATTACTCAAGATAATTTTTTAATTTCATTTCATATTCGTTACTAAACCGAGTTATTTTTAATCAAGTAATAATTCTAGCTAATCATCTATTTTGTATCACGATTGCAAGCATAGTAATGTTAGGGTTTGTTCTTGTCTTACTGAAAAACTGAATTAAGTTTATAAATTTAAGTACATTGGATGGAATTAATGATCTGTTAAATGTTAAATACGCATAAGGAAATAAGGTACATAGTGTAAGAAAGGAAGGAAAATGTAAAAGTAATAAAACTAAAAGATAACAATTAACGATTTCGCAGGAAGTTACTGTGAAACTACAACTAAACTTCTCTATCGTCGAGTTAAGAATTTTTAGTTTTAGTGTTGATGTAGTAACATACAAAATAAAAAGCTTAAATTTGTATAATTTATAGTATAAAAAAGTGGTGCTAGGTACCACACACTCGATTTTCGTACTTACGCTTTTAATAAATTTAAAAACTTTCACATTTTCTCATACCACGTGCATACGAATATGAAAGGACAATAAATTGCTGCTCTCATGTGCTTTAATAGGCACCTACTACCTGATACGATAGAATAGAATGCGCTTACAACATAGAATCTAATGACTTGCGATTCCTTTTGTGATAGATGAAGCTTATGTAAATCTAAATCTACCGTATAATATTTCGCATGTTTCTTATTCATACACTCGTATATTTATTTAAATACTAGTTGTTGCCCGTTCTCGTGGTCTTAAAAGCATATACATATATATGCTGCAAACTCATGTACTTCTGCTATATTATATAAAATATATTGATTTGTTGCAACGATTTTCTAGCCGTCTATTGTACGTTGGTGGTACTATGTCAGAAAACTTGCCGGAAGTGCATACAATAACACACCAACGTTTTATCGTAATCGAATCCATGGTTTAGGGGCGCACAGAGTAGAAATACTCGTAAATAAACATAAATTTTAAATATACTACAGATAAGAAATTATTTATGTATCTATTGACATATAACTTTTAGTGTTAGCCTTAATATTATCAAATTCAAGCTTTCTCTTTACGCTTATAAAATTAAAATTTAATAAAAAAAAAAACTAAATAATAATTACTTAAAATAAAGGAGTAGCAAACGAGCGTATAGGCCACAGGTGTTAAGATCTAATGCTTATGGAAGTTCACATGCAAATAGAATTGAATTATAGGTTCTACGCGGATCTGTTACTACCTCTGTGGACTAAGCTGGAATGTCTCCTATCCAATACCTCTTTACGGCAGAATTAAGCGGTATTGCCGCCGCAGGCAAGTATTCTACGTAACACTCCATATACCAATCGCTGTACTCTCTCTACTCTACCAACATACTACTACCGTTATTGAACCAACAATTTTTAAACGTCAGAATTATCTGAAATCAAAATAAATTTTTTTCATAGGTGTAAAAGTTAAAATCTAATGTGTTCTACTGATTACTGTATTGTTGTTTTTATTGTTCTTTATGATTGACAATGAAGCCTTATCTACTCGTATCTTATTATGAATCGACAGCTGCCTGTATACGCGTACGGATTATATTTACCTTAGCTGCCAACGAAAAGCCTTTTAATCTGTATCTGGCAATTCAGCAACTGAATCTGAGTATTGTATGGTAATAGAGACTAACCGCAAATAAATTTAATGTAACTGTTTACAATTTGTTTCTGGTATGGTAAATTTGATTGTATCGCTATTTTAACGCTCCCTTCGACGGGGAATGCGGTGGACTTCAAGATCGTATTTAGGATAGCATTGTTTCCGCATAAGAAATTTAACGTTCGAAGGTTTGACTTGGTTTCAAGTAAAGAATTTGCCTCGTGGCAGAGAATTAATCACAATTAATTCACTATCAAAAATTCTAAACACACGCCTGCCTAGTTATTATTGTAAGTATGTTTCTCACACAGTGAACAAAACAAACAACAAACAAAGAACAAAGTAAATATAAAAAAGGATTTACACTCGAAAAACCGGGTAGTGTAAGTACATTTCATAATATATTGTACGTATTGATCTGCATCAATATGTAAAGTATAAAAGTGCAGTAGTAGTGCACATTACATTTTCTAAAAAACACTGAATACTTCGTTATACGATTAGTAGTTGATAATTATTAAATACTTTATTTAGTTCTGGCCACCCGTATGACGCCGTGGTTAACGTGCCATCTGCCGATTGGAAGGTCCTGGGTTCAATTCCCAGCGGGGCAAAAATTTGAAAGTCGAATTTAGATTTCTGTACCTGTTCTGGGTGTTTGTGTAGGTATCTGTTTCTGTGTGTGTCCATGGCATCCAAACACATTCTACTGTGGGGCTAGTGTGAGACGTATTTATTTATTTATAGTTATTTTTTAAAGAAAAAGTTTTTACTTCAAAACTTAAACTTCTGTACATTAAAATATTTTATTTACCGTTTATGATACCTACAATTACAGCTGTCGCAACATTTGCATGTTGGCAATTTATGTTGTATTATGATATCAAAATATTTTTACTTCTGTTATAGCCTAAGTATTAACTATCCGGAATAGCTCGCTTCTTCTCCAACTGTTTACTTTCAATCACGACTTATATTTAGCACGCCTTCTAATCTGTCCAAGCTGCCCAAAAATCGCACTGAAAATCGGCGGTACGGACCCCTGATCGCCGCTTATGCTGAATGAGGATCCTATTCACTTTAGGATAGTTGTCTATGATATTTCGCCTTCGAGGGCACTACCGCTGCATCTATTTCCGTATAACAGCAGTAGAGCAATCAGATAGGCCTGCGGGCACATTTAAGCTTGTATGTGATGAAAAAACAAGAGATTCCTCACTACTGCAGTACAGTCTTCGCATCATACTCTAAGTATTTATTACTTTGTTGTAATTTCGTATTATACATATCTTATATCGTATGTTCTTATTAGTATTGTGTAAAATTATCTTTCTTTCTACGTTTTGCTTAAACCATTCCGTCACGGTTATTGTTTAATAAGATTGACTAAAATCTCGATGCCATTTTATCATCGTTACAATCAAGTTGACCTAATGGTGCCCGTTCCGACGACTAAAAAACATCACCACAAAATTCTTAATCTGAAAAAGTATTTCCTTCTCATAGAAAAGCAAATATTTACATAACGTCGCCATAAAAATACATATCGAACCGGAAACGGAAACCAAAGTGCTCAGTGGCTCTACAAACTTGCGAGAATAGGAATTAACAATAATATGCGGTATAACACTCAGACATCGAGGATGTGTGTTACTAGTTTAACGGCTTATAAACTTTCTTAGTGAACACGCGGACTTTTGTTCACAGAGAAATAATCTTTTTCACTTTCTCCGTCATAAGCGATCGCTAATGTATGATACGATAGAAGTGAAATACAAGTCTGTAACACGCACGTGTTGATCTCTGATGGAGTGTTATTATGAGAATGAAAAGTGTATTCTATAGGGCGTGTGCTCGGGATATTATTAATTACAGTTGTTTTAGTGCTCGTACCTATCTGCGAGTACAGGAGGTATTGCATAGGTGCAAGATTCATAATTGTGTATCTTAATACTTGAACACTGTTTGCAGTAATGTAAGAGTGTACAGAAAGCTTGAAGTGAAAGTGGCGGCTGACATTTGCCGATCAGATAATCCGCGCGGCCTTTGGCCGTGCAGTGTCCAGCGTTCCATCATTTATCAATTAATTTTACTTAAAAAATTACTCGCTAAATAAAAAGTCTCTCAGTATAGGCGACAAATATGCATTAATTATTTTTAATTTTTATCAATACATTTCCCGGAGACTACTACCCAACAATCTCTTATCTCCCTTCTGATTCTTCTATCCCTTCCGTCTCTTCTCATTTGACTCCCGACTTTATTCGTTTCTTCACTGTGTCTTCTGCTAATGAGTGAAATACGCTAGAAAACATATATTTTGCTGAAAATTTTATAACATAATGATCAGTTTCCATTGTACTCTACTAGGAGGTTATCCGCCATAGCAATTGTGTGGTTGGGCGCCGAGAAGGTTTCAGCGGTTATAACTTCAGCAAACCCCAGTCTCTTCTCTTTCCCATTAGTGCACCAACTTAGAGAATCTATTAGAACACGTCGTGCGTCGTAACAAAAAAATGCCGATACATAATACCTATTAATGAATAAGTTAAACACCTATAGATTCGTATCTATATATACATATTGAAAGCAAAGCTTCTCACATCAGTTTACTCAGTGTACAGACCATCAACATGGAAGCCATTAACGCTTTCCTTGTATGCGTAGAAATTACGTGTGCGATAAACATGCGTGTTAAATGTTACGTAACTTGAGCAGAAAACCTGCCCGATGTAGTTTTTATACGGACATATCTGGTATAATTATGGATTTTAATAAGTTCAAACTTTTGCTTTCAATTTCATCATCGCAACTCATCTAGGTTTCTATGAGTGATTTAATAGCGTTAAAAGAGCTGTAAATTAGGCGATTTTTATCTATGACGTATTTTACTTATCATGTCTTATGTCTATAATTTTATCATTCACCTACTGCACTCAGTTTTTGTCTTTTGTTATCGCTATGTAAAACGAATCACTTAATGTAATTGTAATTCAAACATATTTTAATAAATTATTAATTTTTTTTAAGGGTACATAGTTCACATACTCTATATAGCCAAGTTCATTGTAGTGCCTTTGCCTAATAACTGATAATCTGCAACCATCTATCAAAAGACTACTGAAACAGTTTACTTCGAAAAAACTGATAGGTAACGGTACTGAAGAAGAGCTTTATCATGCCCCTTGTGGTTAATTTATGCAATGTTTTGACAGCTCGCAGCTCGCAACAGTTTGTTTCGCACATTAGTGCTGTGTAGATTTTTCATGTTGCTGTCAATCTACTAAAACAATCAAGTTAAAAAATAAGAGATTAACGTAGTCGTGTACGTGATTTTTATCAAACATTTTGATGAACGAGGCTACAGTTGCTTTCTTCATAATTTTTTAAGTGGGTGTCTACAACCTGTTTTAATAACAGCGGGAAACTTTATATACAAATAGTCTTAAAATTTACAGTAAAGTAAGATGGAGAAGGAGTTTAATTAGTCCTTTTGGTCAATTGCATGTAAATATAGTTTTAATTGGACTGTAAAAATTTGTAATATGAAATCAATGTAGACAAGAATATACGTACGCAGACCCAAAAAAACTAAATTAATCATCAATTTGGCAAGGATTGTAAACAAGCACAACCACTTTCGATTGAAATTTACTTTATCTAAGTAACTGTCTTAGTCAAAAGTTTTTAATTTGAAACATAATTTATAACCTAAATGCAAGGAACACTTAGGTATGTACAAGTATTTAGGTAGGTCAGTGAGAAACGTGAGAAAATTTAAAATACCTTCATGCACTCTCTGTATAAGATTTAGATACTTTATTTGAACGGTGTGCACAATAAAGTATATAATAAGTGCATAATAAAGTATTGTATTGTATTGTGTTTTACTTAGCCATAAAAATAATATTTATCTTATACAGTTATTATTATACTATACTACTATAATAGCTACAATTGTCTTAATTATATCAGTAATTGTCTAGTAATTATATAAACTTTCTATTTTAATAACTGCGAAAATTTTATTTTAAAGCTAAGCGGCATTTACCGCTAAAAGTGTAAATTTTTTATGATCTCCCGATTATATCACACTGCATACTAAATTGGATCTCTAGTATGTCTCAGGCTCTGCTGTACCGATCTTGTTCAAAGTTATGACAGTATTTAATTACAACAATAATTACACTCAAATATATATATATTAAACAGTCTTTGCAACGATGTTTAATATCACATAAAATAAATCGTTTAATTTTTAAATTAGTTTGTAAACAACTTGATTACCGCGAACTATTACATAATAATACAGTGATGGTGTAAACCGGTACAATGAATGAAAACTTGTCGTTAAAATAAAATGGGATATTATGTTTATTTTGAGTTTTTATATACTACTTGTTCAAGTTGATACTGCGTGTGTGTTACGATTTTTTCTATATCCATACATATATGTATATATATATAATTATAATATATATATATATTAATATCTGTATATATTTAAAACTAGCATACAGACCACTTTATAATATGCCGTCACTTTAATTAGTGAACATCCACATGCAACTTCAAATAGAACCGAAGTTCCTCTGAACTGATGTCTGGCTGAAGTCCCTCTCGAGGACTTTGTCGGAACGCCTTTCCTTAGTGTAGTATGGCTGACCACACCGTTCCTACCGATACACAGTACGGGGAGCACTGTTGCTTTACGGATGAAATATGTATGTGTGGGGCTGCGGTGCAGCGAGTGTGGAACGTCTTACTCGGGTATTTCTAACAACCTTAAAATTCAACCTTGAACCTTCAGTGGACTATCAACTTAGCCAACAGATAACAAATTCACTAAAACAAAAATTCTGACGATTCTCTTAAGTACTGTTTAACAAAATCACTACAAAGGTTTTGTTTATACAATACTATTGCATGGATTTAAGTGGATTGGCTCGAAGGAAAAACAAAATGATATAAATACATAAGTTCACAAGTTATAAATTAGAGGTACTGGGATTCGAACCTCGAGGCTATCACTATCATGGACAAGCTAGAGGAGATGAGAGGCAACACAAAAAGTACGTACCGAAGCAAAATAGACTTGATTAATTTAAGCACTTGTTGTAATTGAGTGTAGCGAGATATGAAGATATCAGAGACGATCTACTTTTGATTGGATTCTGATTGACTGTTAATTTATTTATGGTGGATGCAAACGCCTAAGGCTGCGTTTTAATGAAAGATTTTTAGAGGCGAGAATTATTTAGTATTTAGGTATTAGATGACTAAGATGTTAGTTCTGCACTTGGAATAATCACTCGTAAGATGTGCAAAATTAGTTACATATGAAGATTGAAATAAGTTGTACATTTAGTAATACGTTTAGTTCTGTACTACGTGGAACGTAAGACGGCAGGTAGAATTTGAGGTCTGTTGTCCATGGGCTGCACTGAACACTAAACATTAGGAGACCCGCATGCTTGTCTTCTACTCTTTTAGTTTTAAAAAGAAATGTCTTATTGAACACGACTCGTAAGTCATATTGCCACTCTTAATTGCGAATCTTATATATATCTTATGTGATATATATTTCATTCCAAATTATGTAACATTTGATATGAAAAAATATCATTAGATATAACACTTTCACTCGTCGCAGAAGAGAGTTGCATTGAAAATTAAACTGAGAAAATGAATGTAAACTTACATTTTTTGTGTCGACTACCGAGATAACGACTTTGTTTCACATACATCGGCTCCAGTAGCGGTGAATTCCTATTTACAGTGTTAATATTTTCCTTTTTTGTGGGAAACTGTAAACACTTAAATGAGTCCCCACAACTTCACATACTCGTAGCTTAGCTGTATTTTATTCTAGGAAAATAATTAAAAGAGCGATGTCGTGTAATTACAATCTAGTGGCGTGAAATGTTAATCTTACGTATAAAATGTAATGTACGAAATAATTATGTTTACGGAAGGGCTTGTTACAGGTCTATTTCATAATACAAAAAAATCTAAGGCTTTGGAATCGTTGTTATGAGAAAGCGTTAAATCCTTTGAATGTCGTGTATTAATTAATTTACATATGTATTTACATGTGTAGGTATTCCTTAAACGTGAAAGTCCATATTTCTTCAACAATATTAAACAGTAAAGGAATAACCTACGTACCTGTACCTTCATTCATATACGACATTTATGTAAGAATAGTTTTATATTATTCTCTTTCTTCTTATCAATTATAAATATCTTGTCTATAGATATGACCCGTTACAATTTTTAATAGAACTTATACATAAAAGACAACTAAACATATAACAAGTTAATAAAGTAAATATTAATTAACTACTACTACTACTTACTATTAATCTTAACGACTGTACCTAATTATGATTAGCCATTAATAATTTAATTATATATAAATTCAGAAAAAGGGTGTTAGTAAATTTGAAGTGAAAAACTTCTGTGCAGAGGAACATTTATCGAAGTAAATGTTCGTGCGAGTAATTGCTCGCAAATATCCTTTTAACAGCATACATTTGATGAATGGAACTTCTGTTTTATATAATTATTATACATAATTTTCTGTATTTTAGTCAATTCACACAAACATAAAATCAATATAATTATGTAATGTAAACTAATATAACAATAAATATTTTTTTAAATTAAATGCCGATGTTGTCTAGTTGTACATAATAAAAAAAGCTTACTATGAAATAAATTGCTATTTAACTGATATAAAAGGTTTGGGTTTAAACTTACTTACCCAGGCCGTTTCTGTACCACATGATATAATTTAAAAATTTCTATAAGCAGATGGTGGTGGGGCGATAGTCTTACACACGAATAGCTATCTCGTTATCCGATTAAAGCCATAACAAAGTATGAATAATACTTGGATCAAATTTTAAAGAAACCGAGATATTTTTTCTCTGTCGTTTATACCCTATACTCTAACCTAAAAGGGTGCTCAAAGCCGATGAACAACAATAATATTTGTGTCTTTCCTCAAGTGTACGTATAAATACCTTATGACGAAATATATAAATAAATAACGTAAACAAATAACGTTTCACACTCACAGCCACACAGTAGGAATTAACCTGTGTTGTGGGTGCCATGGACACACACAGGAACAAGCACACAAACACCCAGACCAGGTACAGAAATCT
>DWKW01000499.1:0-16412 GCA_018250115.1 Doberes anticus | reverse complement strand
GCACCTATTTCTGCCGTAAAGCAGCAGTGTGAGAACTGCTGTGTTTCGGTTTGAAGGGTGTGGTTAGGCGGAAGACACTGGACAGGAGGCATCCCAACTTAGTCCTCAGGAGTAGCAACGCATCCACATACAATTTCAGATGTGGATGTCCATGGGCTGCAGAGACCCCTTAACATCAGGTGGCCTACATGCTCGTCTGCTATTCGATTAATATAAAAAAGGTGAATATGAATATGAATAAAGGTGAAAGGTTGCACATAAGGCTCTACCACCAACCCAGCAAGGCAAAAATTCAGCACTGACACTGTGGGGCTATGAGTGTGAAACGTTATTTATTTTTACAATCTCCATAGTACATGAAAAAATGCATCTAGTTCTGCTCGAAGTGTCCGTTTAGGTATCCTATAATGGAAAACGATAAGTTATAGGCTAGTGGTTAAGAATCTCGACCTTCCCCTTCTGTGACTCGGGGTTCAAATTCCGGCAACCGAATCTATCAAATCGAATCAATCGATATTATGTGCTTATTAGAAATTAAAGCATTGAAGGATACAATTCTTGTATTTGTGTGATACAAATATCAGAATCCCAATAACAGTTTATAGGAATGAGACGTCAAGAACCATTGTTTGTTGTAACAGAGATGATTGCTTCACAAACAAGTCAATACATAGACGTTACAATTTTATGGTGATATTAATAGCATCTTAAGAAAGGAACACTCGCAAACAGCCTTTGCTTATTTAAAAAAAAAAACCGGAAAAGCAAACGAGCATGCTGTCCAACTGATGTTAAGTAGACATTGCAGCTTATGAACATCTACGTGTCAACTCGAATAGGACTCCTTCTGAAATCGTACGGTTTATTCTACCTGTACACACCCTTCAAACCGAAACACAGACTGCTGTGTTAGTGTTAGTTAGTAGTGTGAGCACTGGCTCACACTACTGCTTTACGGCAGTAATAGGTGTAGCGGTGGTGCCACCATATAGGAGCCTTCGACATAAGACTCTACCACCAATCTACTTCACTTTAATACGACTCTACCTCAATTTAATATACGCGATGAGTGGAACGCCCAAACGCGCACATCGGCCCACCGGCAATCCTTTAACAGGTGGCGCAAATGTATTGAGACGTTAAGGGTGAGACGCTAACTGTTGGAACGTACATTTAATTTTTTTTTTTTTTTGATAGAGTTATTATAGAAGCTTGCTACATAGATTATAAACCATGTATTAGTCTTCTGGATAAATTAAAAAAAAAAATTTTTGAATCTGAAACGAAGCCGATGGTATCATTAATGCGTCTCAGTATTCACAACTTTAATTTGAACACAAATATTATTTATCACGTAAACTTATAGTTTAGAAACAATGATCAAAACATAATCTTGATGCCGGATAAACACAAACATCAGAATTCCAACTACAATTTATTGAAATGGAGTTACCAAAAACAATATCGTTTGCTATAACAATAGAACCGATTGCTTCACTAACAAGTCAATACACAGCCGTAACAATTGCGATATTAATAGCAGCCCTTAAGAAAGGGATACTAGCAAACAGCGTTCGTTTAATTTAATATACGCGGTGAATGGAACGCCCGAACACGCACAATGGACCATCGGCATTCCATTAACTAGTGGCGCAAATGTAGGTATTCAGACGCTAAGGGTAGTGACCGATGAGACTTAGAAGGTAATAAATCTTTCCATACTGTTATTATGCATCATTAGATAGATTTTTTTAGGTCTAACGCCATAAGACCCCTGAAAATAAATAAAAGTAAAAAAAAAAAAAAACAATTTCATTAGCTTAAAGTGTCAGATCATCGGTATTATTTCACAGCTGCTCACTTATTTGAATTATAAAGTTAATTTATGGTTCATGAACAATAATCGAAAACGATTTTTGATGATAGATAAACTCAAACACCAGAATTCCAACGACAACTTGTTGGAATGGAACGGCCAAAAACAATGCTGTTTGCTAAAACAATAGAGCCGATTGCTTCACTAGCAAGTCAATACACAGCCGTAGCAATTGAGATATTAATAGCAGCCCTTAAGAAAAGGATACTAGCAAACAACCTTAGCATAATTTAATATCAGCGATGAATGGAACGCCTGGCCGCGCACAATGGCACCTTGGCATTCCATTAACTAGTGGCGCAAACGTATCGGGACACTAAGGGAAGTTGGTCTACGAGTTAAAGAGTGAGATTTGATTATAAAGATTTTAGTAGTAATGCATATGGTTACGTAAATACTTGATTGATTAATAAGTTCTTGGTTAGAACAAGATCAGTACAGTACAACCAGAAATACAGTTTGACCTCTCTGCAATTTGCGCTGTCATATTAGCGGCAGGTCAATTAAATTAATTATTGCTCACTGATATGAGGTGTCAGTGTCGCGTGCGACTGTCTGGTTATTATATATTTTGAATATCTGGGATTACGCTGGAATAAAAAAATTTAAAATTATAAAATAAAAATAAATGGATATCGTCCAATGAAAATCTAAGAATCAAAATTTTTTGTTAAGCTATAACCTAATAAACTTTTCATACTATATCATGTTACTCTTTTACTTCTACTTCATTCTGTTAAACAGAGCAGTATTGAAAATTTTAGGTTCTAGTTAGCCGCGAGAATCCCGCATCAAATCCAGTTAGAGTCGAGTGAGCGATCGGTTTCACTCAATACAAAACGTCTAACGTCCCGTGGCACTAATGGTCTGTATGCACAAACCTTTTAAAACCAGACACTCTGATGAGGGTTCGACGCTATCATGTAGCACTCTTTATACATTCATTGCAAACTCGCACAATACTCTGGGTTACGTCGCAATTTTTATAAACATACAGACGGTCAAGTGGTCAACCGTCGCGTACGAAATTTTTCGAATTAAGTGTAAGAGCCGATGTGTTATACCTTTAAAAAGAGGCTTTGAAGCCTCGTCTGCGGCGGCAGACCCTTATGTTGACATAAGGGTCTGCCGCCATTATTTTAACTAGAATAAACGTCATATCCATGAAAAGTGAGATGGACCAAGTCGTTCGTTTAGTGCCAAGAAAAGTAAATACGTTGCCGATTAAAAAATAGATCTCTCACGTATCGCTTTCATTGCTTTACATAAGGCTAGTGCGAACAGGCCTTAAGGACTGTTTATATTGGCAGGTCCAATCCGGCCGGCAATCGGACCGGCATCCGCGAGACAATGCAAGACGGGCCTAAATAATTTAATAGTGAGGCTGAAGCGGTTAGTAAACAATCGGTTGGTTGCCGTTCGATGAATTGCACTGTCTATAAGGTTTTCGTAGTTTGTAAGATACTGTAAGGTTTGGTTTAGGCGTATCGAAGTGTCTCACAAACACTCCAAAGGGTAGAATAGTTCTAACGATTGTAACTTGATAATGAAAAATAACTTGCATAAAAACGTTAGGACAAAAAAGTATTCGTAGTAGTTGTGCCCTTACCACGGCCAAATTTATGATTTAGAAAGACATTTTACAAAGTGATCATTTTGTAAAAGAAAGGCCATTACGGATCAAAAGGCGTTTAAAAACATTGTAAGTAGGTATTTTCGAATGTGAAAGAAATTACCAACGAAAAGAGGAAAGAATAAATCTCATTATTGAAGTTCGTTGATTGAAGGTTGGAGTAAAATCTTATTTTTGGATTCTCAGCCAATGTCATACAGTCGTCACCTCGTGTTGGTCCATCGATTGGATTAGCACAGACTCATACAGTTTTTTTTTTATCATACTCCAGTTATACTACTTAAGTCAATCGCTCCTTCGAGAGTTCGCGTACGTTTTAGAAGATACCCTAATATAGAAATAAATGTCACGTGATAGTTATGTCAGATGGTAGGGTATGCCTAAGGCTCTCCTACGGCATCGCCACCACCACTGCACCTCTTTCTGTTTTAAATTAGGCAGACTCCACAGGACAGGAAGCGATCGGTCCAACTTAGCCCTCAAGTGGCATTCACGTAAAGTCTCAGACAGGATTTAGGCCAAATTTAAGGTCAGATGTGGATATTCATTGCGTGCAGTATTCATCTAACATCGTACAAAAATATGTTAGTCGGTGGTCAATGTCGCGAACAGAAGCTCGAATAAAATATTTTTATCATTCCATAATAGCATCAAAACTAGGTTCCGTGGTTAGTTAAAATAAATCAGATCGAAAAACACGATAAGGCAGCTAAAGTTTGGAGGGCCGTAGATAACTATCGAGGAGGTACTCCGCAAAGTTTAACCTCAAATGAGCACCGACCGCAGTACAATGGATAACGCGCCCCTAACGCCGATACTGGCTCGTTATTTTACATATTTCTTGTGTGTCAATGATAGTTATAACTTTTAAATACAATAAAGGAACTAAAAATACTAGTCTAATATGAATTGTCAACATGTAAGTAATAAGTAAAGTTAAGGTTTTTTCTCATAACCTTTTTCTTATTGATGGTGGTGGAGTCTTATAAAGCAGCTAAGAACTGTTGTGCTAGAAGAAGAAGCTAGGCAGAGGCAGGCACTGGACAGGAGGCATTCCAACTTAGTCCTCAGGAGCAACGCTTACACATCCAACTTCAGATAGGACTTCCATCCTGGGTGAGGTTTGATGTGGATGCACATGGGCGGCAGTGAGCACTTAACATCAGGCGGCCTGCGTGGTCGTTTGCTATTCCGTTTGAATAATAAAATGCAAAAAAATATATATATAGTCGCAGTAGATTTGCCTACACTTCGATTCTATACACGAGACCATGTAGACTTAAAAAGGTATCTGAACGCATTTTTTTTTATTGATATGTCTGGAACTGGACTCAAATACTGCGAACAATGACTCTTGAGTAGATTTCGATATACAGCTGACCTCGCTCTAGTGTTATCATACTATAATTGGAAGGTCAATTAATATGGTAATTATTTTTATAATTCATTTGCAGCGCAGCGTCAACTCTAGTTCTCTATTTAGAAAGTGCTGTGGCTATTTGCGAATCTACTCTACTCCGTATACTAAAAATCTATTACACTTTTTAAATTAAGTTAATATGCTCACCTTTTTTCTCATTTCCATAGAGTTTTGATTACCTCTACAAGACAAATAGCCTAAACGATAAATTCTAAAGAATTTTACAATGGACGTCTTTGACTCAGCTAAGTATTTGTAACCGAAAACAGTACCAAGAGATATGGCTTGGTAACGTAGCCGAGTGATAGTGGGGCGGCCGGCTATAAATTAGGGCGTAGGGCGGGCGGGTCGCGTGCGCCGCGGCCGTTTGTCGCGTCGCGTGCGCGCGCGCTCATTCCTTATTCATGCGGTTTGTGCACGCGAGTAGACCGCATCACGCGGTTATCATCTGACGATTGATTAGTGTATTTTGTCATTACAGGCTTACTACTCAACTAAGTCGATTCTTGAGCTAGCTGTACGCTGCTTCACCCCTGTTCCCTATTATTATTATTAATTTATCAATACGCTTTGTATTGACTAAACTAAGCAAAAAAAAGTGGAATCAGTCGTTACCATTGTCGCTGCCATCGAACTTATTTTAAATTAATATATTCTGTTAGCATTTGCGCGATCCCACCTAATGGGAAGCAAAGCTGCGTCCTAATATGGACAGGGTTACTTATTCCAAGACAAAGCTTTTTCAGTCTTACAGCCATACAGAGGTTCTAGGTTTTGGACGCTGGCAGGGTGATACGGATGGCATAGCGCATAGCGCGTACGGATGAGTACGTTGATATATTCCACGTACAACTGAGATACGCAGCCGTCTCAGTTGCACGGTAAATCTATAGCTGGGTGAGGTAAACTCAACTCTTTGTATTTCTATTTCCTCTGATATTTATAAAAATATGTAATTCCTTTGGTATGCACACAATTTAAGAGGTTAACTTGCTAAAAGAATAGTCTCAGTTTGACCTTCATTTATTCATGCGGTCTAGTATCGCTACGATTCCGACGAGTATTAGCTGTTCGATTTGATTCTACGTGCTTTTTCTTTTTGATCCTATGAATTTTTCGCAAAAATCCGCATCCAGTTGTTCTTAGCTCGGTTGTCTTTAGTCGGGTTTAATGGCAAATGTGACTACTCTCTATTGCGGTATACCTTCCGATTGAATTTAAACGCTTTAGAACTTGAGTCTAGTGACACTTACATATCTCACTTTCCATGAGGTAACAAATAAGTTTTTTTTAAAATAATTAGTAACTTAAACAATCTCATTTCTTTGGTGTTCGTATATAAATAAAAAATTAACATTTTTATTATTTATATAATGTATAGTTTTTTCCCATTTTATTTAATTGTATACAATTATAAATTTGAACAATGTTCCTTAGTAAGGATTCAATAAGATTAGGCAAAAACGATACACGTATTGGTTCTTAAATTGTTGATATTCCAAGTCACTACCAGCCAATAACAAGTAATTTTCTTTTCAGCTACAAATAAAATTACCTTGTACCTTCAGCTAAGTTACAGTAGTAACTTTGTAAGGGTTTTCAGCAGATCCTAATAAAGCACTTGTATCCGAGCATAATGGTGTAGCAAATACATCGACATGTTAACTTTTAAGAATTGCTCCGTGACTGTAACGTCAAAGGATTCTGCATAATTCTCGATAACGAGCGTTCGAGTTGCTCTCTTACTTCAAAGCGGGCGTTTCAGTTACAGTTTATTATTAATAAAATTTGGTCGGGTTGTGTGGCGGGCAAGGCTTCGGCGAGGCTCTACCGAGGCGCGGGCGGCGCGGTGGCTGTAACGAGGCGGGCCGCTCGTTATCGGCCCGGCCGGCCAGCGCCGCGGAAAATTCGCCCGAAACTGACGCGCGTGAAAATTTAATGAACGGCCGGACGCTAGTTAACTAAAAGGTAAAGTGCACCCTCTTGACGTGTTCGGTAAATATTAATAGTGAGTGTGCTAGCGTGAGCCATTAAAAATGCACGAGTCCGCGGACACGGGCCTCTAGCCGCGTTCATTAGCCTCTTTACACGCGTTTCTCTCCAAATTAACTGCGATCGGCTTTCCGTTCTCACGTGGTCTACGCCGTTCCGAAGGCGAACGACTCGGCACTCGATTACCCCGTACAAAGTCACAGTCTCCCTTCCGCTAGATGCGCTTTGTGATTATCGAATTTGTCCAATAAAATGCGACGTTCAATATCGAACTTCTCCCAACTCCGTGCTCTGCATGGCCCTGGAAACACTTCCTAAGCGGAACAAGTTTTGTATCCGAGCCATTTTAAAACTCTTACGGCCACTATTAAGGATAATAGAAACTGTCTAGCTAGAACGATGAGTCAAGGAATTATGTGAGCGACTGAAATGATCTAAGTTTGACTTTTATGTCCCTGTTGTTTTTAGAAACGGCGGGAATGTTTGGCGGGGCCGGTATTCGAGCTTTTGAAGATAACAGCGAGTCGAGGGCAATAGGACTATGTGATATTTGTAATGTAGTAATGAGGATCATTAATTATGTATCGCAAGGTGCGTCGGCGTTTCAATTCGAAACGGTTCAGTGTCGCGGGTCCCGCGAACGAGGTCAAGGGTTCACGACTCTCTCAACCCTGAGGGGCTGCCAAATTAATGAGGCACTCCTTTGTAATAAAGATATAACAAGAATTGCGCACGCGAACCGGGCCTACCGACTTCGACGTCATTAAAGACGTCGCGAAATCTTGACGCGACTCGTTATCGCTTCTTGTCTAAACAACTGTGCTTTATTCATCGCAAATGAATGTCCCCTAAACTAAATAATGACACGAATTAAAATTTTAGAATTTATAGTAATTTATTTTAATTGTTTACGAAGGTTTAAGTGAGTGTGTTAGTAAAGAGTGACTAAATGAGGTCGCTCTTGTCGCTGTATTTACTGATTGCTGTTGAGTATTTTGTAACACGCAACTCGGGGTCAAATTGACAGCGGTTTATGTTTCTAGAAGTGGCATATAATATACTTTTACTCGGATAAAACTAATGCACAAGTATTGAAATCTTATGTACAAGAAATATTGTACAAACTTCGGTACGATACGTAGTTGAATTAGATTTTTATACATAACATAGAAATTAAATAAATAAAAATTACCAATATTTATTTTTATATTGGTTAAGATAAGGTTAAGGATTTAAGAATGCAATTTAAAGCGAAAAAATCTAGTTCATTTTGCGACGTCAATTAGTCAAACTTTTGCACCAGTGCCTTTTTCAGGGTTCATATTGCTACAGACGGGCAAATTACAGTGCACAGCTCCAACCAAGGTTTCTAAGTCGTGGCTAATTGGACAGCCACTGGGGGTCCAATTACCACGGTTGTGATCCATTTTAATAAAGTTTTTTTGCGCCTTTTGACATGCGACCAGTCACGTTTGGTCCGTGATCCGTATACTCGGTGCATACACACTGCTGCGCGATTTACTAGTTACCCACATTCTGTTTTGATGTTTTGCTTTACCTGAGTTTTACAAATGTAAATTCCGTGACATACAGAATCATTTTACATAATAAAGAGGGAGAAAAACTACAAATACCAAAATTTAAGCAAGATTGTCATCAATCTAAGCACCTAATGATAAATTTACCAATAAAGTCTACATTAATGTTAAAGTGTAAATATGATATTAAAATCCGTGATCTAATTTAGTCTTAGGGTTAGAAGCTAAACTGCTCAAAGTATGGAGCCTTTATTTAAATTCTCCGATCAAATATTATGTACATTTACAAAAACAAACAACATTTTACTACTTTTAAGAATGTACATGGTTTAGATTCTGTTACAACGAGGAATGGTCACATACGCGCGCTTCCCACATGCCTGTTTCATAAGGCGACATTAATTTGTTGGAATGTCATATCCGATCCAATCCCTAACTTTACGATGCTTTAAAAAAAACTGTCAAAAAATTGTTTTGTGTAAGCCTATTATGCTAGCCTACGTAAATTTTATTTAGCTGGTCTTGGGATTGACATTTAGCCCGTTTATAAATTACGAGACCATATCTAGCGACTTTGTCGCCGCATATCAGTAAAAAAAGCTATAAAACCATTTTAATTGAACTCCTGCGTATATGACCTGCGCACTACTATGTCGATCTCGTAATTATCTCAGTATGTAGGTCCAACCAATTCCTTTAAGCTGTGAAAGTCCCATTCCGATCTATTCAGCACTTTAACATAAATGGCGCACAAATATAACAGTCAAGAATGATAAAAACGAACGAATTGCGTTCAAAAGCCTCTCAATAGTTGTGAATTAATTTGATTTCGTTTAGCCAATTATTTTGATTTTCAAAACAGACATTGCTCTGTTACGATTTTATAATAATAAATAATAGTTTTCAAATGTGAATAGATGGTAGGGGTGATACTGACCTGACACGCGATTGTTGCTCCACATATTTCTCGTGTGCTCATTATCAGGCCAATACCTTACTATAATAAGAATAATAAATAATAAATGAGTAACGAGTTTTTTTTCTCGCAGATTTTTACCTATCTGTCAACCACACCAAAGTCTGCGAGTCTTTAAGTGGATGAACAGATATTTATTGAATGACAATCGTCGAGTGTACGACCAAAATTTTATCTATGCATTTATATATTTTTGTTAAACTTTTGCAGTAATTGTTAGTAGGTATTATTAATTTTTATTTTTATAACTACCATGCCTGGAGTCCTCACTGCCATATCCAAATAACGTTTGAATTATCGTTATTATAACATTTATCACTCGCTAATAAAAACCTTGCGTCACTATAGAAAAGTAAAACAAGTAAAAGCAATATAATTGAAATGTCGCATACAAAAATTAAAAGCCATTTTTGTATGTGCACAAATGAATGTAAAATAAACTTTTCCGTCTGAACAATAAGGTGGAAAATACTATACGAACTATTTCATTTTAGACTGTTTCAAATTGTCTAGCAGCGCTTGGAATAGCGGAACAATATGGAGTCGCTAAACAATTTATTTGAAACTTAAACATTATTTCATTTAAGTTGCATGGAATATTATGAATAAAAGCAAGTATATGTTGTAACATGTTATTGTAATAACATTTAGCTGTATTTATAATTAAACGGATACCAATATTACATTTTAACTTAATTTCTGTTTCTGAATTTTAAAAAAAATACTTTATAACTCGCACTTTGTATAAAATAAATACAATAGTTATTGCCTAACTAACAAACCTAAAACTAAGCAATCCAAATTAACAACTTCATTTCATTTGGTATATTATTATTGAAATATTTTATTTCTTAACCTAATAAAACCTAACATTATTTAATTGAATCATTGGCTTTGGGGCTATAATAATACAATTTATTTTCTTAATGGAGTTTCTAAATTTGTTATAATTCTGGCAATTTAGTTAATATGTAACCTATGCAAACGGGTGAGAATTGATCATATGCCATGTTCGTCCCCTTGCAACGATAGTAACACATTTTGCACACCGAAGTGGATTGATAGGAAATATAGAAATAAAATAACACGTAATATAACAATGCTACTCCATGCATTCCGCGTTCACTAACCAGTTAGTGGTTAGCCGTGGACGCGGCCAAACACCGTCAAACATTGGCCAAATCATAGATTAAGTATAATAATACTGATACTAAATCTATGGGTCAAACATATATTGAATTGCATAACAAAAATATATTCCTTCCAAAATGTAGTACGTCAAAATTACGGTTGATATTACTGCAGCTTATAACCACACATTGAAGCATTGTGATACGTGTTGAAGTTAGCTGTAGTTTAAATGGTAGTAATAGGACTACAAACAGTTTTGTGGTAATAGTATTCTTCTGTAATAGTATTTGGAGGTTCATAGGACGTCTAGTACTAATTGTTGATCGAAGTCGTTAACATACATACAACAGTTTTTAGATAGATTTCGGTATGCCGTTTGTCACAACTTCGAAATAAAATAAAATTTGATTCGTAATAATTTTCATTGCCACATTTTGATTGGAGCAATATTGTCCAATATTCTCACACGCTATTGAAAATGGGTGAAATCAAACCTACTATTTGAAAATGTTGGTGACTCAAAGCTTTAAAAAATTAACAAAAACTTCAAATTCCAGGCAAAAAATAATGGGCTACATATTTATGAAATCTGCCTTTTCGATTAGCTTTACAATCCGGCTTATTTATTTTTAGTTAGTCTCTTTAATAGGCGATGTTAGTTCACGGTTCCATAGCATTGGTGTTCTCATGGTTCAGGTTGTCGTGCAGTGGACAGATTACGGCGACCGGCAGGGTTTCTAAGTCGCGGCTAATTGGATGAGCCGCCGGAGATCCAATTACCACCGTTGTGATTCATTTTAATCGAGCTTTTGCACCGCTACTATTGTACATCATGTCGTTTCATCAAATTTTGAAACAACGTAGCTATTTTGATACAAAATACAGCCTCACTATTTATCTTTCAATTTTGACACTTAACATAGACGTGAGAGTTTTAGAGGTTTACTGCAATCTCATTTTAAACAATGTTTCACATTTTCATTTATCTTAATTTGTCAAGAAATATAATTCAGTTGTTAATAAATAAATGCTAAATACATAATACTAATAACTGACATGCATGCCCGCTAGCAAAAAATATTTTTTCATTCAAGAACGGGAATGACATATTGAGCTACAGGAAAGACACGTGATCTAACGTACCGAAATTTATATTAATAGCTGATTTTTGTGCAAGTGCCATACGTACCAATCACAGATAGCTATGTTTGCGCGTAAGCGCTTGTAGAAATGGAAACGCCTGGGAGCGTTTACCACTTGGCTAGGGCCTCTCTTTTATAATGAAGACCGCTTTGACTTTTCGTAGCAAAAGTGCTACGCGACTGCATATTGACTTAATTCATGATTGTGGCGATGGATAAAGTATGTGTAAAAATAAGTATTCATGCAATTGACGGCTCAGGATTGAAAAAACATAAATAATTAAAATTCATAAATTTGTATAAACATAGTTACGTCAGTTAAAACATACACAGCATGAAATTTTTTTCACCCGAAACTTTAAAAGTTCGTAATATTTCAGTAGTAAGTAAAAATCTTAGAAATATATTATTTAAATCGTACGTAATTTATTCATAAACTCAACTTGTTATAGTTTTTTTTTAATGTCTTAAGAAAATTACTAATGGTTTTATTACTGAACAATTGAAACTTTTGAGTCACGAGAAAAGAATTATGTGTAATAATAAAATTGACGTAAGACAAAGTATAAATGTTCTTCGGCTTTGAACACCCTCTCAGGCTCGGGTATAATTGACTGAGATAAAAAGCCGGTGGAAAATACCGACGGGGCTCTTTTTAAATCAGTTACAAACATTACAAACAATCACATTACAGTAAGGCTTTAGCCGGATAACTCACTATTATCCCACTATGACGACCCGTATGGCCCCGTGGTGAAAGTGCGGTCTGCGTTTGGAGGGTCCTGGGTTCGATTCCCAGCGGGGCAGAAATTTGAATTACGAATTTAGATTTCTGTACCTGTAGATCTTTCTGGGTATTTGTGTGCTTGTTTCTGTGTGTGTCCGTGGCACCCACGACACATGTTAAATCCTAATGTGGGGCTATGAGTGTGAAACGTTATTTATTTATTTATTTACTATAGTAAAAGTTGATTCATAATTATGACCATGAAAAACAAACAAGGAACATGTACATTGTACGTATTTCATTTATTCGCCGTTTCAGGAGTCGTAATAAGTGCCAATTGAAGAACAGTAACAGCTGAGCAAATGATTCAATTGTATTAATTATGTAATTAATATGACAATGAAACAGTTGGTGAAAAGAAAAAGAATAATAACGATATTATGCAGTAATTTTACAGCACTCAGGCTGAAAATTTAATAATAAGATTAATCCGTTGACTTCCTGTAGAAAGATTAAAAAGTTAACAGAGACGTCATCTGATTGAGCTTTATATACATATATATATTTTGTTTTATGATAATATACTGTGTATTAGCTATCATACTACCTAACTACATACTACTTAACTACACCCTTGAAACCGAAACACAGAAGTCACCGCAGTGCTATTTTACGGTAGAAATAGGTGCAAAGGTGGTGCCGTCGCAGGACAGCCTTCGACATAAGACTCTACAACCGTCAAACAGTTTGCTAATCATTTGTGGCAAATTTTCATAATCTCTTCCGTGGTAGTTTACATCATGTTACGCAGTCGGTTAGACGGTAGACATTTAAAACTGCAATGTAAAGCACATCATGTCGAAAATTTACAGCTGCCGCCTGTATTCGAATCCCAACCCACCGAACCGGGAGGTCGATTTTTAACCACTAGGCTATGCTAACTCAATCTTAATAAAAGTATAACAAAGAAAAAGAAACAAAGTATTCTCTGTCTTTCGTTTGGTTTTCATAATTCATTGACAGATCTCACGTTTTTGCAAGATTGACGGATTGACACTCTGCTGTAACAAGAGAGAGGCTGCGAGTTATGGTAGCATTTTTCCATCAGGCGAAATGAATTGTGATTGAGCACTTGCAGAAGAGAGCCAGTCCATTAGGCGTCATCGAACAATATGTACGACTATACGAACCATTCGTACAAATACGGGTTTGTATTTGTATACCCGTTTATAGAACTAATCGAATAGGCAGATTTCATAAATATAAATTATAGATTGCTATAATGGATTTTTAGGCAATAAAAATATTTTTTAAACGAGATGTAGCTCGTTATTTTTTGCCGGAAATTTTAAGTTTCTTTCAATTTTTTGTCAAGCTTTGATGCATCCCCATTTTCAGACAGTAGGTCTGATTTCCCCCATTTTCAATAGCTTGTGAGAAATTGGACAATATTGCTCCAACCAAAATATGCCCATGAAACTATGGCATACCGAAATCTACCTAAAACGGTCAATAATTAGTTATCAATCAATCGATCAATAATTAGACGTCCTATGAACCTCCAAATACTCGTATTACAGAAGTTCGGTTTTCATAATTCATCTCACGTTTTTGGCAAGATTGACACTCTGCTGTAACAAGAGAAAGGGTACGAGTTCTCGTAGCGTTGTTCCATCAGGCGAAATAAATTGTGATTGAGCACTTGCAGAAGAGAGCCAGTCCATTAGGCGTCATCAAACAATATGCACGAACCATACGTACAAATACGGGTATTTATTTGTATACATACGAGTGATTGCCAAATGGACGAAAATCCGAAGGAATTTATAAAAAATGAGAATAAACTTTTTTTTGCTCTCACAACTCCACAGACTATTAAAATTATATTAGAAACAAAATTCACAATCGAGTTGTCAGAGACTCCTTTGTGCGAATGTGGTAAGTAGTGTGCGTAATGTTATTTCTATTAGTTAAGGTATTTCTAACGCATTACTATATGAGAATATTGTCTTTATGCAATCCTTCTCCAAACATTTTTGATAGAAATAAGCTGACCTTTATACTTTCTTTAATTTTAGTTTACTGTATATAGAACATAAAATATTCAATAATAAAATTAAAAAAAACTTTAAATGTGCTAATTATAATAATTTCTTACTCCTCCATCCCTATTATTTTCGTAAAAAGGGGTACAAAATTCTTGCTTCGCATATTAATTTACAGATATGTACACGGGCTAGTCTGTTTATAATAAAATATCATAAGTGTATATGAAAATTCTCTGGTCGTGTAAAGATGGGAAGCTGTTAGTTTCATTACGCTTGGAAATATTACAACTAAAGCACTTGTAAATGAATACCATACACTACGGCACTAATTCTGCCGTTAAGCAGCAGTGTTATGTTTCGGTTTGAATCTTGCGGTTAGGCAAAATACACTGATCGGTAAATATTCCAACTTAGCCCTCAGCACTAGCAACGCATTCCCGTACGACCATGCGCTGCAGTGACCACCTAAAATCACGTGGCCTGCACGTTCGTTTCCATTTTTCTATATTAAATTTAATATAGAAAAAAAATCAATAATCGTTTAAAGACGCTAGATATGCATATATAGCATTTACGATTAAAAAATGGTTCAAATTTACATGTAGTCTTTTTCAACGAGCGAAATGCATTTGATCGACGTATTGAGTAAACTCGGGTGTCCATTAGACGCGCCTGTCCGTATCACGAGATTTGGATCTCGTTCAGACGGAGTGGCATCGTTATATGCAGTTTACCTACACTTTGTTTGTTGATATCTTTGATTTAAAGAAAGAACAATAGTATAAAATGAGGTTTTTATCAGTAAGAAATGTACAATAATTAGTATTATATGTATATTAACATAAGTATATCAAATAGTGATATTTAGTGTCAGAGAATACCTCCCGTATTGGTTATCCACAACACAGGAAATCCTAGTGTTGACCAACGAAATCTCATGTTAGTCATAATAAAAAATGTATGTGTTTTTTATTAAATAAAATAACTACTGTTAGCAAATGATCATGCATGCATGTACACAGATTTACACTCGTTACTATCTGGTTATGGTTGATGTTAAATGGTCACTACAGCCCATGGACATCCACTTCCAACCTCAATTACATCCGAAATCCTTACTTCTTATCTATTACATAAGAAGCTCTTAAAGAGCTTGAAACGCTGTTACTCCTGACGACACCTGAGGCTCCTGCCTAACCACACTCTGCAAAACGGAACACTGCAATGCTCACATTGCTGCCTTAAGGCAGAAAGAGTTGTAGCGGTGGTTCCCCCACAGGCGACAATTCGACTTATATTCAATTCGATCACGACTAAACCAAATTTAAAATAAAATTTTCATACAAATAAGACTACTACTACTACTGACTACTGTCCCACATTTATCAACAATATGATGTCTTTTTCAAGTAATAAACACAAATAAAGCGAATAAAGCAAGCGAGAAAAACTTAGTTTTATAAATAAACAGCAATCACGTAAAAACAACCAATTGTGAGCGATGTTCCGTAGTACAAACAAAATCGTCTATGAAGATATGAAGAGGGACCCTTAGTTGTGTAGATGGTGCGAGCGAGACGGCACCACCACTTCCGCGATGAGGACCGCACTTCCTGTGATTGAGCCGCCCGCCTACGCCGATCCTTTTTCCCGAAATTAGCCATTAGTGGAAATATGCATTAGTAACGACGCGTCAGGGATGTTACAAGCATTTGCATATTGCAAGGTTTTATTTAGTATATTGTTATGTTAAAACGAGCCATGTTACGTTTCATCATCAACCCTTTGTGTTCCCACTGCTGGGCACGGGTGTTCTCTCAGAGATGAGAGTTTAGGCCGTAGTCCACATCGTTGGCTAAGTGCGGATTGGTGGACTTCACATGCTCCTGAAAACAACGTCGTTTAAGGCATGAAGTTGACCAATCCTCA
>DWKW01000498.1:0-16419 GCA_018250115.1 Doberes anticus | reverse complement strand
AGCTGACGGAGTTGTTGGCCGCAAACCGTGGAAGTGCGAGCCCACTGGAACGTATCAAAAGTCGTTTTATTCACCAACAAGAGACTAACACGAGACAAGCATCAGATACACATTCCTGTGCTAAGCGCTAATTGCGATGCAGTATCTCGCTAACACGGGATTTTATTCTATTTTAAAGTATGGAGAATTTCCAGCAAAGTGTATGGTACCACATATCGGGTCACTTTGCGCTCTAGCGCTACATCTCGATATATCAAGTCAAAAATACGGGAACTGTCAATATTCGGATTGGTTCTCATGTTATATGCAGTTGGGCTCGGTTAAATGGAATTGAAGAATTTAATCTTGACACATATTCAAAGGTAAAAAATTCTTAGTTTCCTTACGGTTTTCTTGAGGCGAGCGACGGGTACCATGTTGAGAGCGCTGATAATCGACATCATTGAGTTGAAGTTTCCGAGATTGAAACACTCGCGGGCCGTCATCACCCACTGCTCGATCACTCGGGCGCGGTACTTGCTCTTTGTAGCCTGTCAACAATTAACAAATATCATCAACTCACTGTCGAACAATGGTTTCTCAGAGACGAAGAAGGTGAGGACATTCAACAAATGCGGATTGGTAGACATCACACAGCTTTGTAGAGAACTTATGTTGAAATGATGATTTGATGGTGGCAGGTGGTGAGAATATAAGGCTCGCCTGAGGTGGCACAAGCGCTGAAAGTTTTACTTCTGTAAATTATCAATGGAGGCATTCTAACTTAGTCCTCAGGAGCAAATCCTAGTTCAGGATGGATGTGGATGTGGATGTCCATGGGCTGCAGTGACCACTTAATTGTATGCTCCTTTGCTATTCCGTTAACAAACATATACATTTATTAATTTAAGTACTTTCCTTCAGCTTTAAAATGTGATTTTTTCCCTTAATTTCGGACAGATGCGCAATTTTAAAATTAAAAAATAGTTCAAACAAATAATTTGAAATTGAATAGTGGCTATGGTATTTTTAATTGATATACTTATCAAAAAACATCATTTCTTACCTTCAATATATCACTAGCCACAAGGTAGCTAAGGCGGTTGAACCAATCCGCGTAGGCTTCCAGGTTCCGCGTGGTCTTCTCCCCATGATGGAGGCTGATAGTATTTTTGCCGGTACTCTTTCCAGAAGTGCTCGGCTTCGCGGGCAAGGTTATCTTGACTGGCGGTGGGATTTTCGGTGGTGGGCCCCTTACTGGCGGTGGAGTGGGGGTGAAAGCTTGCACGAACTCCTCGGGGCCAATGTACGACAGGCGATGGAGTTCTACGATGGTCAGCTGGTTGGCCAGCTCGGCGGGTGTCAACCCAAGGGTGATGATGTCACCCTTCAATATATTTGTTTACTTATTTAACAATTTATGTACACGTTAATAAAATAAGCATGGAAACACAAAAAGAATAACTTTAGTACAAAGGTACTGCTTATTTAATTATGAAATATTACGGTTGTAGTAATTTTTTAGGCTCGTCTCGACAACAGTTTGTAACATCCTATGCAACTTTTATTTAATTTTAGATACGTATGTAATTTTTTATAATTTATTTGCATAGAACGTATGATACCTTTTCATAAAAATAAATAATATATAACCGTAATAATAGCATAAAGCAGGACGGCGACAGTGGACCTAGCTGAGTATCGGCTTGGTCCACAAGTTTTTTTTGCACGGTATCTAGCCCCATATTAGTTGTCTATAAAGAATATCATAACACGCTGGTCCTCCTCGTCAGTGAACGGCTAGCCCGACATGACGGAGGATTACGACCATCATATCATAAATAACCGCCTAACGGCAATGTAGAGTTATCAGACGGCCGCTGATACCGCCCTTTGAGATTGGAAGGGTATCCTCGACACCGGTAGTCCTCGTGTGTTGGTATATGGTTACATGAGTGTGGGATGCTATTCCGTTACATTTACAGCTCCTAATTGGTTTTGTTGTTACTACTTTTATCGACTCTCTTATTTACTACGGACATCATTGTCTGAACGGAATTTGAACGGCCCTAGTTCAAATTATCGTTGTCCATAATTATACTTTGAGCTACCGCCTATAGGGTCTGTATTTTATAAAGGTTCGTATAAGACGATAGAGAAATAAACAAACGAGAGTCACCTGCGACAGCTCATCCACGGAGCCAACGATCTTGACCTCCTTGAACTTGGCTTCATACTGCTCGAGAGCAGTCAGCTTGTCGAGGAGCTTCTCCAGCATCGACGATACTTGCTGGCGGAGCGAGTCCATATGCTCGGATGCACATCTGGAATACAGAATAAAAATGTAACGAATCCAAAAATACAGAAGCCTTATGTATTTGAAGAAGTTTTTGTGAAGGACTGGAAATCTACGGGCTTCTATTAAACCTACGACCTCAATTTAAAACGATAACATATAAAAGAGATTTCGTTCTCAGAACCAAATGACAGTTATACAATATGTATTAATGACGCACTTGTGCTGGATCACCAATATCTATACAACAGCGATAGAAGAGTCACGTGACCAAGGATAAGGTAATTTAATTTAATATCCAACGATCGTGCAAATGCCATATCCACGAATATATAGATCCACCATAGATCCCTACGACGAAGTATTTGTAGAAATGCTTGGACACTTTTGCTCCTTAGCTACGGAATCAGGGAGGGGTTGAAATCTCATAAATTGGCCAGTAGCCATTCCCGAGCATTCCGAATTAAGAAGCAATTCAACCGAAAAATTTCCTATTCAAACTGATCCAACAGAAACAACGTTGTAAAAAAAGTCCTTCAATACCGGCAACGCACATGTGATCCCCCTGGCGTTGCACGTGTCCACAGGCGACTATGACCGCTTACCATACGGTGGCCTACGGGCCAGGCATACGTGCGTGATTGTCAGTCTTTATAAACATAAAAAAAAATCGAACAGTAAATCTCACATAGGATTATCGTCAACATACTAAAGTCCAAATTCTAGATAGTATTTATCAGATGCAATCCGCTGTTAGATTGACAGATTTACAAATGTCTCGACACCGTACAGTGTTGACTATTGTGTATTACAATATATTTTGTGTGTATTACTACGCCCACGACTCTGAACAATCAGTAATTCGACCCAGATCACCAGAGTGGAAGGTCTAGAAGAACTACTCCCCCCGGAAGACGATGAGAGTTTTCACCATCATCTTCCTAGACAGATGCGAGGACGAAGACCCGTGTTCTACGGGGCAGGCATGCGGAGTCTCCGCATGAATGTCTTCTTCCGACCATCATCGTAAATTACACACCGTGTCGACTTGACCCGAGGACACGTATCTCAGGAGACGCCCTCAAGTCGGTCGCACATCCCATCATCGCCCTCTTCTTCTCTACCCCTCCCCCACTCACTTTCAACGTAAGTGAGCCCTTCCGGTTGCCCACAAAAAACTCGGTGAAGCTGTAAATGCCAATAGGGCACACAGCACGTAACATAAGAAAAAAAAACATACGACTTCAGATAGGACTTCCGTCCCAGCTGAGGTTCGATGTGGACAGCCAACTCCTTCCAGTGTAATCTAGATATCTCAAAATGTCGAAATAAAAATATCGTAACACGTTACCGTTGGGTGATGCTGCGCACGAGCGCCATCACGCGGTCGTCGCGGAAGTCATATGGGAACATATTCATCCACTGGCTGAGCAGCCACACCAGGACGCCCATGTCCGTCACCTCTTGATCTGGGCCTTCGCGGACCTCGCTGTTAGCCGGCATCTAAACAATACGGACGTTATGAGACGACGGTGGATCCTTATGTCGACTTGCTTTCGGAAGGACCACCGCTGTGCCTATTTCTATCGTAAAGCTGATGAGTGCCATGTATTGATTTTAAAGATGCGGTTAAACCAGTGTAGCCAACTGGGTTCGATCCTCAGAAGTAGCAATGCATCTACGTACAATCTCTGATAGGACTTTAACTGACTTGAATTTTTATTCAATCCCGTAATTTAATATTGAAACGATAGCGATAAAATATATATCACATATTTCTTGTAGGCAGCCAAATATCTCTTATGTACGTAATTATCTGCTCAACATACAATAAGTTATTATAATTTACTCGAAATAGCCACGACCTAAGCTGATCAGGATTGTACATTTCACAAGCAATGCTACAAGTTTCCGATGTTTTCCATCAACGTTAACGTTGGATTACTAATTTCCAATGTCTTAAAACTTAGAGCTTAAAAAAGGGAGCGGTAGCGTAGTGGTAAAGAATCTCGACCTACCGCTCCGGTGTGTCGAGGTCCGAACTGCGAAATAACACTAACAATTTTCTTTCAAATATTAAAAATTAATGTTATTTGCTTTAACGGTGAAGGAAAACATAGTGCGGACACCGGCACGCCTGAAACTTCTCCATAGCGTTCCCAAAGGTAATTGTAGTGTAATTGTACCAATCTGCACTTGCCAGCGTGGTAGACTATGTCTTGAACCCACTCATCGCTGACCCCTTGCCCAACAACGGGACCGTTGTGTGTTGACGATGACGACGATCGTAAAACTCACCAGCTTGTCGATGTACTTGGCGTATTTTCTACACAGTTTCAGCAACACCTCGTGCGGCTTGATGAACAGCCGCGAGCAAAGCAGGAAGGTGAAGACGTAGGATTGGCTTGCCCCGGGGCGCATCAGCTCCACGAGTCCATCAATGGTGGCAGACACAACACATCCCTCGTTGTACAGCACGTCCGGAGGCTCCGGGACCAGGTGCGAAGACACGCTCCGTGCAGACGGCGGGTTGCCTGTCTGTTATTTTAGAAGTTAACTGTTAGTTTAGTATAATATACGTTTAGTATTAACACCTAATGTCGATAGGCTATTGAGGTTAGACGTGCTCTGATCCAGAATGGTCGCGATCTGAAAATTTTTATTTGTCAAACTAGGTGTATAGATTTAAAATGGCGATTACCCAACGTTTACAAAAATATCATAACTACCAAATTGTTCCCAAAAACAATAACGCGATATATCGCTTGAAATCTTTCATGAAGCTTTTCATTCACATTTTGTATAAATCAATAGTTTGGTGATATCTTAATCGATTATGAGTTATAAATGTACTGAACCGTGGTAAAAATAAGAACTACAATTTTAAGATGAAAATGAAAAAATGCAAAACTTATTTTTCTGTTTCATTTTTATGTTGAAAGCGAACGATTATGCACTACGCATGACGCGGTGACAGCAACTGCATTCACATTCAACCCAGGGCCGAAATTCAATCTGAAATCGTACGCAGTCGTGCTGCTATTTCCGAGGTCTGAGCTGGAACACCTCACGTCAACAGTCAATCAGACGCGTCAAACGTCATTGGCGTGCAAGCACTGTTACTTTACGGAAATACTAAGTTTTCTCAATAATAATACTTTTTTTAAAAACTATATGTGAATGTGAGTACAGATATTTTGAAGTCTTCAAATTAAATTTTCTTGCTCTGTTTATAACGTGGTCGAATAGAGCGCGTTACAACTAAACTCAAAACTTAACAAGACATCTTTATATTAACTTTAAAAACTTAAACCCCACTATGGGAAATTATGTTTCGTCGCCAATTTTTTTTTATTTCACATATTACCTAGTATTTTAAGGGGATAAACGCAATGAAATAGAAACGCATTTGCATTAAAATAACACGCAAAGTGGTTAAGCATCTCGACCCCGCTACGTCGGGTCGAGGTTCAAATCCCGGCATGCACCTCTATTTCTCGAAAATTCTTTTCAAAGTTTTCGACATTATGTGCGTTTTATTAATTAATTATCACTTGCTTTAACGCTGAAGGAAAACATCGTGAGAAAACCTGCACGCCTGAGAGTTCTCCATAACGTTCTCAAAGGCATGTGAAGTCTGCCAATCCATACTTGGCCAGCGTGGTGGACTACGGTCTAAACTCATCATCTATGGTCATCTATGAGAGAAGACCCGTGCCCAGCAGCGGGACGATAATGGGTTGATGATGATGAACACGCGCTTGTCAACGCAAGCGTTCAAATATTTCAGAGACTAAAAATACTAGTTAATAGTTTCCGCGCAATTCGTTGAGTTTTGTGAAGAGGAGTTGAAGCTGATATTAACACGCGTATTACGCCTTTGATTTACATCCCGCCGAGTCGTCCATGATTAATAAAGCTAAGTGATTGTATCAGTTACCTGTGGTGCATTTTGGGCGGCCACAAAGCTAACCCCTCCATTCATAACTAGTTGGGGGCATGAAGCTTCAGTTCTGACATTACTTCTTATCATGTGATAATAATCATCCTGCTGGAAAATGACATGGAATTTAAATTAGTAGCCACATTTTCGAAACAAATTTATTATTTATTTCATTTTAACAGTTATTGGACACTCACATCTAACTAGTATCCAAGTCCTATCTGAGGTCGTACGAGAATGCTTTACTACTCATGAGGGCTAAGTTGAAATGGGTCCTATCCAGTGTCTTCTGCCTAACCACACTCTTCAAACAAGAACAAAGCAGTACTGACACTACTGCTTTACGGCAGAGACAGGTGTATGTACATATATGAAAGCTGCTCGGGATGTATGAACTTACTGGCAGGCAGTTTTTATTTATTTGTACGTAGTTATTTTACCGAGATTATAAATTAGGTATCACCAGTGAGATAGATGGAATTAAGTTATGTAGTTCTCCTGAGTATTTACCATGTTATATAAAATAGAGGACACGGAGAAAGTCTTCGTATCACCCATAAGTAATAGCCATAGCTAACTCTAACTTACTTGGGACTATGAGATCGTCGACAAATCTGATAGCTCGGCGCTACACGGAATCAAGTGGACTTAGTTGATGCGCTCCGATATACCTACTGTACTGGGCGGGCTAGGGCGCACCGCCCAAAGCGGAGCAGTACTCCATATCTAGCCTCACTTGGCCTTTATATAAAAAGGCCCAAAATCTCAAAGTTCTTACTTATGGCGAGTGCTGAAACCTCAAATTGGCGTTACGATAAATGGAGTTATACCTATCAGAGGATAAATTTGTGTTTTCGATGGATTAACGTTAACGAAATTTTGTCGCCTCCATTCTGAGACCCGCTCCAGAGAGAACTCAACTTCAGACACAAGTTTGGTTGTACTTTTCTCCACAAACTCTGAGGGTTATGTGCACGCTCGTTGCAATGCATACCGGAATTGATAAGCAAATTTAACAGCGTGGGAGACAAAACTGACCTTAATGTGTTTCTATATCGAGAAGTGACCGTCGACAACAACCCTAATAGCACGTCCGGATAGGAATCTGGCAACCAATGGTAGCTTCGAGAGAAGGATTCTGAGTCAGATTCGATCAAACGCCTTCGAGATGGCATACCGCCAATACATTGATGTATGCTTGTATACATGTACTGCTTGGGCTAGTAGTGCGTTAAGTCCCGTTGAGCTATTAGTTGAACTATTATCTAGATTCAAGGGGACCCCAGCCGACCACAAACGATAATACTATTTCCAAAAAATTTTTTCGAGGAAGGTCCTTGTAATGTTAAAAAAGCGCTATTTTAACTTATATATTTTTTTACGAAGACCACGAGGAAATATCGTACGTATGTTCTAAAAAAGGATAAATGCAGGGGCGGCTTAACCTATAGTGCAGGGTGTGCAATGCACACGGGCGCTCCCTGAGACGGCTAAGAGCATCATCTTGGACCATCATACAATAATGATATGACAGAAGCGGCCAGTTCAGTCAGTCAGTTCGACTTTCTCTTTCGTGAAATGAGCCAGACAGTCATACGGTTCTTACAGTGGAGGAACACTTTATTGATAGAACATGATCACCAACTCGGCCTGCAGATACCGAGCGAGCACTCTGTCGGTCGACTGTGGATTTGCTCAAACAATCGGGCTGTTTCCATGTCTCCCTTATGAGACCTATAGATGCATGCGTATACAAATGAGACACTTCCATGGTCCACGTGCACACACAAGACTCCCGCGCTCCAAGACTGTGGAGACGGCAACATGAAACATCCTCCATAATGAATAAGCGTACACCAGCCTGACGGATAAAATTTTTATCTTCATTTTGCCATTTTCAATATTTTGTTTTTTTAGAAGAGTGTGGGAAATGGAGAGAATGGTGTGATCTGGATCCCTGAGCACGTGTCGAGATTCACGCTGAACTATCGCTCGCCCTGAGGTATTGTGACATGCTGGCTCGGAGGACGGAAGATCCCGCCGGTCCCCCTGGCGCGTTACTACCGGGTGTCACTACGGCACAACAGCCTCGCGACAAGATTTACGTCGTCGATTGGAGGGACAGCCAGTGACAGGTTACCAGTGATGCCAGAGTTCGAGTCCCCTACTGATCGGTGGGAGGGAGCGGTAAGCCGATTTGCCGCATCTCCCTGGCAACCGTCTCCATCTCAACACCTCATGCCTCAGACAATAGAAACAACCTTGTCGTGAGTGCTGGACCCAAAAAAGCCGCGGTTAGGTCACACCAAGGAAAGGAAAGAGGTAAGATATGGCTTCTGCAACTCTAACTCACCAGACGCAACGCGGTAGCAAAAACTACCACTAGCCGTCTGATCTTCTGTAGGAGGTGGTATTTCCCCAGACGAGGTAGTTATAAGGCACTAACTCCACCACTCAAAAAACTGGATTACCAACTTACTTTATCTTGTTCCAGTCCGTCTGTCGATCTGGTATTCAAACAGCCATAATCCATAAGGCGATAATCCTTACGAGTAACACATCTTAGTACGGCCTCCGATAGGACTTCAGTCCTATTTGAGATTATATAATAGAATATGTTCATAAACGTCAAACCATATTAACATATTATAATAACTTAAAAGTTACAAAAAAAATCATGGCACGATCCATATTTTATTTTGTACAATTAAAAAAATATTCCAGTATTGAGTTAGTAAATTACATTATCCGTCAATTATTTAATACATAACATATTTTTTTTAAAACCAAAAAAGTCACCCTATTTCTGTTAAATAACATTTCTGCAAATCGGTCAAAGTAACATTTGAACATTTTGTGAATCTCAATAATATGGAAAAATACTTATTTTCTTGTAACTTTATAAAATATTTTTCTGTATTAGCAGAGTTGTATTCGAGAATAGGTACAGGCTAACTGATGTTGAGTGGTAACTACTGCCGATGGGCATTCACTTCCACCCTCATATAGTACCGAAGTACCATCTGATGTTGGACGTGGATTGTCCGTGGACGTAGAGTGGTTGGAGAACTAAGTTTAATAACTGCTATTCAGTGTATTCTGCTTATTCAAACATGGAAGTGCTCACAGTTTACGGCAGAAATAGATGTAGCAGTGGTGTCTCTGCAGGCCAGCTTTTGGCATAAGACTCTCTCAGCACTAGCGATGGAATGAATGACATTGATAGTTAGCTGGTTTGACTTAAAATCCTGTTCAAATTCTGCCATAACTCTTTCATTTTTATAGCGCCATCTATCGAACCAAGGAGAAACTCACCTAATCAGCAGGACTATTTTTTGAACATCAACGTGACTTGAGTGAGAATGACATACAACGGAATTTTATTGTTCTATATATTTTCTAATACTAATCTAATTTGATAAAAAAATATGTATTATAGATAGGCACCAAAACGCATTGTCTTATAATTAAAGGTAGGTGTATAACAACATAGACAAAGATAATTACTCGTACCTATCTTTAGGAATAAGTGCCACTCGCCGGCGTACAGATGGCGCTAACCGGTTAAAGATTACAAACTATATGAATTGTATGACTATAGCAATGATAACAGATAACCTGTATCATCCTGCATGATCGGTTAGGAACAAAAAAAACTATGACTAAAGCCAACTGTTAGTCACAAAGAGAAGTTCATTAATTATTTTACAACAAAAGTGTGTTTTGAGGTATCGCAGTACCTCAATGCTGTCATCTATGGAAGGTAAACGACTTACATCGTAGTACGTAAGACAAGATCCTTGCATTAGTAATGTATCATTCGTTAACGGAGCTAGGTCAGTTGTGGGCGGCAACGGCGGAGGTTCCGACGGCGCCGGCGGCACCTGTCATAGTTACGATTATAATTAGTGCCGAAGTGACCGAGCTTTGCCGATTATTAGGGAAAATTTACTTTCCCGCCAATTGCGACATTAAATATTTTTTGTAAAAAAATATTCGTATCTTTCAGATAAATATTTTTATTTCAAAATTAACTCACACAGTGTAATAGCTGTATGAATGAAATATTTTATGAAGATAGTAATTGTTTACAATACAGTAAATCAATTTCATAAGAAAATTTAGAGAATAATGCAGGTTGAGAAATAATCGACATTTTAACTAATAAACATAGTTATATTTCTAAATTAAGATCATTTTATAATGCGACAAATTATACTTTTAATAGTTCTTTAATGTGTTTGATTTGATGTGTCTTTTTTTTGCATTATGCAGTATATTAAAAAAAGACGAACGAAAAATTTATTAGTATCTGTTTAAGTCTACGTAAATTTAAAACATTCACAAAGAATGCGAATGAAACATATGTTGCGTAAATACCGCAGGCAAACACGTATTGGGGAACAATTCTGGGTAACCTCATCTTCCTCAATAGCCTATTGACTTATCATTAAATCGACAATAAATTGTACACCATAAAAAATCTACAACCATTATTCTGATAGCTAGATTAGGCCTAAAGCTTTGTTTCAAGTGTACAGATCACAGATGTTTATTACAATAGACAAAGAAAACTAAGTATGTACATATAAAACTATTTTATAATTACCTCTCTCACTCTCACTGAGCAAGTGGTACATGAAGCTTCATTGAGTTTGCTTGCATAATAATACATGGCCATAAGGCCAGTACTATTATGGTGGGAAATAGAGCGGGAACCCTGTGGAAGAAAAGTTTTCATGAATTATTTCATTCAATATTATTATAAGTATTCATTAATTGAAGTTTTACCACTAGTATTTGTAATCTAACAGAACATATCTGAGACATACTGCTTTATTTCTTTTATCGTGAGATTCATTGCTTTGCACGGCTGATATCATTAAGCACGATTTCAAGTTCTTGTGACGACTCAGTTGGGATAACAATGGTTGTACATTATACGTAATGCAGCATTAAAAAGTAATAGTTTTTTTGGTCGAAAGTAGATTTTTTACAAAACATTTAAAAACAGCGACGCCGTCATTTTTATTTTATTTTGTATGAACAGAATAGCAAACAGTGATGCAGGCCACCTGATGTTAAGGGGGCATTCATTGCGTGAGGTGATTTTGGCGATTTGGTGAAAGGTCGTGAGATTTGGCTCACGTATCCGTATTTTTAGAGTAAATACGTTAAACTGTCCTTGATTGCGTTGGATTTATTTAAAAAAAAAACATAATTTGCATGATTATTTTAATTTTAAGCTAGTTAAGACTAGTATATAAACCTACTAAAGAATGTAGAGTTATAATTAAGAATAATAATTTTGTACTGTTTCTTGCGGCAAAAAATTCGTGATATTTTCCGAGATCCCCCTCATTCCCCCACGTGAGATTGGGTGAGATTCGTCTCGACCCCCTTCCCACCCTCAACGCCTCACGTAATTAATGAACCTCCCCTAAGCGATCATTGCAGCCGATGGACATCTAACATCAAACATCAGGTAGAATGTTGATGCGTTGCTTCTCCTGAGGATTGCCTCCTGTCCAGTGTCTTCTACCTAACTACACCCTTCAAATCGAATCAACTGTGTTTCGGCCACACTACTGCTTTAAGGCAGCAATATGTGCAGCTGTGGTACCACCGCAGGCAAGCATTCGATATAAGACTCTACCAATATCAACTATAGTTTTTTTCTTACATCCATATTTTAAAATTAGAATATGTTCTATAAATGATGGTATATATCACATTAAAAACTGTTGCATAGTTTAGCAACTTAGTTTTATACTACTGTTACAAATTTATTTGATATATCCACATCATAGATTATTATTCTGTTTGCAAAGATCACACAGCTGTTTATGTAAATAAAATGGAGCAGGACAAAGTACTACAGCAGATAGTTGTCCACTAATAAGTTATCCACTAATTAGTTAATTAGAAAAAAAAAACAGAAATAATTAAATAAATAGAACAAATAACAAAAAACTTTATGCAACAATAAATAACACCATCATCTGCCCAATATTATCTCATTACAGGGCACGGGTCTCCCCTCAGAGCAAGCTTTAGCCCAAAGTCCACCATGCTGGTAGAGCGCAGATTGGCAGACTTCAAATGGAACATTATGGAAAAGTCATAAAAAGACACAGCTCAAAGTTTTCCTTTACTGTTAAAGCGAGTGACAATGCGCGTATTCTAGTCTTTTTTTTTTGGTGGGCCCTATCTGCCTTTACAGCTTACACGAATTTTTTGTGGGGAACCGGAAGTGAGACACAGAGTCGGGCGTGAAGGCCTCGACCTGAATACGGGATGTAAACAAGTCATAAAGTCTACTGATCTTAGTGACATATTTATCAGACAACTTTACAATATAACACAATTTTTTTAATTATTTATATCTGAACAAACAAATAGTAATGTAATAATCAAACAATCTATGTAATTATTAATGATTTGTGTAGAAATATTCAGGTAACAAGAAAATTATACTCAAAAGATGAAATTATTTCCCCCTGTAATACATGTTAACAATATAATTATCATACTGTAAGAGATACCCATAATTTATTATTTTCAATGCTGTGGTCAATTTTTTTTTTTGAATGCTTATTTTATGCATCATTAATTAGCCAATGCAAGAATTTTTTGTCATTGGAATTCATCAAATTAATTTTTGTTTCATCAGAAAATGGACCATCCATTCTCTGTCCAACTGTCTCTGTCTGATTTTTCCATCTGTCCAATTACAACACTTTAGCAAAAAATAAATGATTTCCTCTATGTACCTTCCTTAAACTGTTCTGATATAATCATCTTTAGACTATTGCATTTATGTTTTGTGGATTATCTAGAGAAACACTTACAAATTTTATAAAATCTCAAATTACATTCAAAACTTCTAAAGGACTTACAAGTTATGGCTTTTCTTCGAACCTTGTCAAAAGTATCATATTGTATATAGTATGCAATAGTGAAAACACCTTCTTTGCTGAACATTATAAATAATTGATGATTTTTTATTGACCAACTTAATCAGTACAGCTTATTATGGCAGAAAAATGTGTAAAATTAAGAACAATACATATCTTTATTTCAAATTAAATCATACAAAGTTTTCCAGGCTAACCAATGAGATAGTACCTATTCCTGATAATAGTTTTATTTTTTATAATTATGATACTGTTCACTAAAATATTATTATCTATATTTAAAGTAGTCAACAACAATATTGTGATATAATTAATAATACTCAATCCCTGACAAATTGCAATAGAAACATTGTATACATTTATATAGACTAGTAAGTTAAACTAGATGTTTATTACACTAATTCTATGGCCACCACTCCATGATTGGTAAAGTGAATGTGTGAGGTACATGTCATTTCTGCTCAATCAAGTTAATACATTTTTCAATGCAATAAGGTGCATTTTTGAAGAAATAACATTTCAATGTTTTATTTCTTGATCAACTTCTTGCAAACTTGATAGAGTGAAGTTATTTGTTAGGTAACATTCATAATATTAAATCATAGCGAGATACATACTTTGGTTTGTACAAATAAAAAACAAAAAAAAAACAGGTTTAAATGTATTATAATGACGAGATTACTTCAGATCAGATCAGATGTAATTACAACATAGCAATTTTAATTTTTTTTCCTATGTACTGTAAAATTTTACATCTTGCCTTTTGTGATTTTAGCCAAATAACTAAATTTTATCCATTTTGGTGAGTGGGTTTCCAAGTGACAAAATATATAACATAAACTGGCCATATCTTTTGATCCCATTAAATCATCTTAAATATTTTTTTCAAGAGATTTCAACTTGATACCTCCACACATTCATGAGAAAAGGGTCCTTTTTAACAAACAGAAAGACAGACAGACAACAAAGTGATCACATAGTGGTTTATAGTTACTCAGGTCTATGTCTAAAATTTTTGTTAGCCTATTTAAACTGCTGCACACAATTAAAGCACCTTAATTTAGCGAATGGACTTTAGTACTGTATCTGTAGTAACTCAAATATTTATCTTCACCATATCAAAATGCTGTTCATAGATATTAATGTTGATACAGTTTAAGGTACAATTTAGGCACAAACAACACACTGAGGTTGACTTGATGTGTCTCGAACTTTATGAGCTCAGGCCTCAATATATTGATTAGTTCATTTATTTTATTCTACAATTAAATAATGTTAGTGACAGTAGAACTGTATTTTTTTTTGTTTAAATGGAAGAATAAATGTGTGCTACTATAAAACTGTTATGAAAAACATAACATTATGTTAACAATTGTGAACATAACATAAAATACTTAGCTCAACTGATACACAGTCAATAAATGCATGATTTATTATGACTCTATTGAAAAAAAATATATAAATTAAGAGTGTGAAAGAAATTTGATCGTTTTCAATACACACAGGATCAGGATTGCTAAAAGTATTTAAATAAAGATTAAAAACACATCACTGTTAAATATATCCATAGGCCTTATCTTGTTATACATGTGCCTTATATATGTGCTTATTTTATTTTCATAGTTTCAAACACAGTTTAGTAAAATAAATGCAATTAGTCATATGCAGTCAGCATCCTCAGACAAAATTATTGGTTTACAATGTAAGACATTTACATAAAAAAGTGTTGTTCTTTCCATGTTATTTTCTATACTAGGCTATTTGAAACCCTTATTGTATACACATATAAAGAAAACAGAAACTATTTCTGGTCAATATTTTTTAACTACCAGGATCATTCCTAAGGCTTCGAATACATACGTAGGCTTGGCTGCCACAGCTTCACCGCCGGTTTATAAGTTCTTTTCAAAGTCAATACACTACGACACACACATAGTTCGCACTTAAAAGTTTCACATCATAAATGACGTCTAATTAAAAAATACACATAATAAAATAATAATAAACCATCTAACGCAATCGAATTGCACGATAAGTCACGTACAGTGACCGACACACGGAAATAAGCATTGGTAAACATTGTAACTATCGCCTTGAGTTTCACTATCTTGATGAAAATATTATACACTTTCTTTGCAGTCAATATTTGACCAGGAATTTATTCACAATTTGAACGAGACATCGCTCCAAGCACGATAGAAAAGATGCGGTGAAAGTTGTATCCAATAGGTATGAGTAGTTCTTTATAAATTGTAGCGACTTTCTTTCAATAACTTATGAGGAATATTTTGAAACCCATGTTTTCCAACAATATATTAACAATACACTGAACTTTTACACTATTATGAGAAAATACGTATTTTATTTATCGCAAAATTGCGCCAATAACACCTAGCTCACTCATATTACAGCCGACTCCGTTTTTTTCGGATTTAGCCAATAAAAATAATTTATACGTCCACAGACAATATATGCACAAACATAGATATTCTATGCGTGGACTTTAATGATGAAACGAAAGTAGATGACACTACTGATTGACACCAACATACGCAAATACGAATGTCGTCTATTTATTTCAGCTTAAACTTTGATAAAATGTACTTTAGTGGTATCTATATTTCTGGTCATATGTAATGCATACTAAATATTTTGTTTCTAACCGAAACACTGAAATAACATTTAAGTTTTAAACATAGACAATCAACGGATTGACAGTAAAAAGCGCGCCAATTACGAATTTAATTTGAAATTGATACATATACGTACCTATAAACAAATAAGTAGTTGTTGAGGCTGTTTCCTTAGAGATGACAAAAACGTTTGAGAGATATAATTCTTATAGCTGTGTAGCTCAGTGATCGATGATTGTTATTAAAAATCTAGCATACGACACGACATTATCAAAAAAGCTATTGGAACATGATAAATGAGCATGTGAAACGGAGATCAGCCACAATTTCTTTACCAGCAATCGAAACATTACAGAGAAATGTGCGCAAAGTACCTACTTACGTTAACAGGTAAAATTTACATATTTTTTGTTATTACTTATTTATTAGGAATAATTTGTCCAATAATCGGACAAATAATCATAAATTATTCGTCTGATAATCGAATTTTCCCAGATACTAAATTATGAAACAACTACGTATAGTAGTGGTTTTGATGGTGGTAGAGTCTTATGTCAAAGACTCGCCTGCGGCAGCACCACCGCTACACCTATTTCTACCGTAAAGCAGCAGTGTGAGAACTGCTGTGTTTCGGTTTGAAGGGTGTAGTTA
>DWKW01000497.1:0-16428 GCA_018250115.1 Doberes anticus | reverse complement strand
CGGCAGAAATAGATGCAGCGGTGGTGCCGCCGCAGGCGAGCCTTCGACATAAGACTCTACCACCATCAAAAAAGAATAGCAAACGAGCCTTTTACAATGCCAATCAATTTAATACGTTTTAAATTCCATCTGTAAAACCACGTACAAAATTAATTTCCTTATAATATCTGCGAACACGTCCAACATCTGTCGACTCGACTGAACTATCAGCCGTGAGTTATTGCCGCCCACCTTATGTTTTAATTACTTTCCAGGTAAACGCAGAACAGATTTTATCAATTCCAATTTGACTACGCTCAAATTATTTCGTGTTCAAATGCCAAAGTTCGCCTGTTTGTGTGAAATTAATGACTGATTTTGCGTTTTGATATTGAAATCGCAGTAATTAATTTTTAGACTAACAATTTTGATGACCAAGAAAACGAATTATTTTGATAGATAAGCAAATTTTATTACCTGATTCATTTTATCATCAACCGTCCGTATCATTACTATCCTACTGCTGGGCACGAGTCGCCTCTCAGAGATGAGAGGGTTCAGATTATAATCCACGCCGCTGGCTAGGTGTGAAGTGGTTAGGCGTGGTTAGGCAGAGGACACCGGACAAGAGGCATTCCAACCTAGTCCTCATGAGTAGCAACGCTGGATGCATACGACCTCAGATAGAACTTTCGTGCTAGTGCTCGTTTGTTATTCTTTTACGATAAAAAAAAGTGGCAGATTTGACATGCCTTTGAGAACATATCCTTTCTTTTACCGTTAAAGCAACTGCATACATTTATAATACGCAAATCAATCCTAAAAATTGTGAATAGATAATATTGTGATATAGATATATTGTGAATAGAATAGAGAAATAGAGATACGTGCGGGGATTTAAACCGCGACCCACCGTAGCGGAGGTCGACTTTCGTAACCTTTAGGCTATCACTTCCTATCACATAAGTAGGAATAACTTTTCAATATTTGTACCTTCAACGCAGACCAAACAATCCGCATAAATAATATTGTAATTATAATCTTAATGCAAAGCTTGTGGAAGAGGGTTGGGGGAAGGTTTACTTACTGTTGATTTACGTGTAAAAAATGCTTTTAAAGGCTCTTCGCTACTTCCTACTTTCATGCCAAGTTTATCCGAAATCGGTTGGAGTTGAATATAAAAAGGTTACGAACGCTTTGTTTAACTCATCATTCCATCTTCATCACTTAAAATTTATAGAATTATAAAACATTCCATCATAAATGGAATTAATATCCAACAGCGTAGATATGACTGAACTATCAGTGATGACTTATTGGCACCCAACTGATATTTTAATTAGTTTCCAGGTTAACGCCGAACAGATTTCATGAATTCCAATTGAGCGCTGAAATTATATTAAATGTTGTTATTCAAAAGTCAATACTCGATACTTTCAAAAAAAATTTTTTACAGCATAGATTTTTTTTTTATATTATCAGAATAGAATATCGCAGACAACCTGATGTTAAGTTGGCACCTGGCTCGCCGGCCACCTGATGTTAAGTTCTCACCTGGACAGCCCATGAACATCCACATCAAATCCTATCTGCCATTGTATGTGGTTGCGTTGTTACTCCTGAGGACTATGTTGGATTACCTTCTGTCCAGTATCAGTATCTGTGTCTTCTGTACTACACTCTCCAAACTGAACCACGGCAGTTCTTAGTTCCGCCGCAGGCAGGCCTTCGACATAAGACTACCACCGTCTAATGTACGAGTGTCGTCTCGGTCTCGTAATACCTTTTTACACTCATGACCCCACACTGGGGTAATCCCACTGTGTTGTGGGTGCCATGGACACATACAGAAACTCAGAAACAGAAATCTAAATTCATCAAATCGAACCCTGTCAGTGGTCAATATGCTTATTGATCACTGAGCCATAGACCGTATGGCACAGTGTCAAATGTAAAAATTATGAAAAGTTTTATAAGTACTATGGGTATATAAAAAGCATATTTGTAACATGGGTATATAAAAAGCACATTCGTAACTGAAATAAGAAATAAACATTTATAAGGCTTTTGATATTTTAAGCAACATCTAACTAAATATAAAATTAACATTTAAGTGAACTATTTTCTGTTTATCTGGGGGATACACATCAGTACATATACTAGTATTATTTTTATCTACGTATACTAATATTATTTACCTACTTAATCTTTGATGTGGTTAGGCATAGAACACAACATTTAAAACTTATGAAAATAAATGTGTAAATATGTATTACCTACATATACAAGCAATACTATTTATATGCAAAGTTATCAAAAACCCTATCTACAAATATTATTTATCGTAGAAATCTATAAAATAAACGGAAATTGGAGTAGGAGCCCCGAGGCGACCGATTGGCGTTCGGAACAAACCTCTGATGCGTGTCGGAACGACTTTGGAATACAAATGACTAGATATCGTCAGTTGCGCTATTGCGACTACGGGTCGACAAGTTACGACTGTGTAACGTCAACTCAACGACTTGGGGACGATTGTAAAGCGTATTTCGCTTTTATTAGAAGGCAGTGTGAAATGCACACATCTCTGTAGATATTTTAAGTGTGTTCGTTAGAGGCAATTAGTAGAGGCGTTAAGATTAGAGGCGTTAGAGACGATACCGGCGGGATCCCCTATGGCGTAGGAAAATATAAATTAAGGGAACGAAAAGAACTCCTGTACGTGTTCTGTTTCGGACGCGAAGTATATTGCCACATAAAACGTAATATAAACGAAAATTTATGTCGAACTTATAATATGCAATAATTTTCGTTAGTACCTATGTACGTGCTTCGAAGAGAACTTCAAATGCTTGTCCTAATTGCTATTATCTACCTATTAATAGCATTCAAACTTTGTCGGAGGTGACCGAGGCGATTAGAAAACTTTTAAAAGATGAGTCAGCCATGACTCATGTTATGACTCATGTTTAAAAGCACTCTTTTAAAAACAGATTATAAGCAATTCAAACGCATTATGAATTTAGTGCCATCTCTCGACTCACAAGTTTGGATACATTACAAACAAGTTTCAATCCGCATTAGCCGAAAAGTAGTATTCTTTGATCTTACTTAATTATCAAGAATGAGATGCTGATAAATTGTCGTATTTGTCGTATATGTAAACCGCTACGATCTTCAATATACTATATGTTGTCATATATGCACAATTGTTACATTTTCCTGAAACTATTAATGATGGGATTTTCTTCAGAATTGTTCAATTTATCAGCAAATTCTATTAGTGATTGCTGACAGTCAAGAATCACACAAAATCTGCAATTTTTCAATACTCTCTTATATCTTTAAAATAGATCGACTTGCATGTAACTAGTAATTAATTGTTATGCTATTAGGCATTACAAGCCCCTAAGCACCCGATTGGCATTCGAAACCCCTGTACGTGTTAGAATGAGGACGGAATACAAATGATTCCATGTTGGCACGTCAAGCTATAAGAAAGGGGGCCACAATTTACAATTACAATACAATATGAAAGAAAAGGAAATAAGAAAATAAAATATTATTTCCAGCAACTCGCACTTGGCTAACGTGGAAAACTATGGACTAAGTCCTTGTCGTTTCTCAGAGAAGTGGGATATTAATGGGTTTTCATGAAAAAGTGCTTTTGATCGTTAACCAAATTCTGCCTTTAGACTCTATTCACTAATTTTCGAACTAATAATAATTATTACAGTAGTAAAGTATAGAACTAATAAAATATGTGGAAATACGTAAATAAACATGTACAAGGAATAACGGTACAGCCTCTGTTTCCGAGCTAAGACTGCATAAAAGTAAAGCGAGCTATTTAGTAGCAATTACAACAGAACTATCAAAATTGGATAGCTCTGCTAAGAAATGATGTGGAATCTTTACACCATAAATTGGATTAACGGCATCTGTCACCTGATAAAATGAATAATTTAAATAGCCAGCTAAACTAATGATAACTATAGTTGCCGAGCTAAGTATGCTATCAAAAAGCGTAGCGAGCGATTTAGTAGCAATTCGAACAGGCCTAGTTCTGTGCCAGGCTAACTACGTAATTTATCGGCGACTATAAAGCTTATAATCGCGCGGATTTTGCTCAGCTAACTTCTAACGTCAGTGAGATTTGTGTGACCTGCGGGTGAAACGGAAATCTGAAATATGATTTTAATTTAAATACGTGAAATTGCGATTCGCCGGCTATCACACTAGATAAACCAATAAAGTAAAACTATAAATGTAGAACGGTACTCATACTTATTCGATAATGTGAAAAACTACAACTGCGAGTAAATATTACCACCCCTTTTTCCCTAAATTTAAAAATAAAAAGTGGTTTCATTATTATTTCAGAACCACCGACCAGTATTTTTAAATAATTTACGTATAAACATTACGACAACTTTCCTTCCCAGTGATTTCGATAAATTACAGTTACATTAAAAAATCGACATGCTTTCACAATTTTACGTTTCTATATTAAAGTATACAAAAACCATAGAAAACGTTTCAGATGTCATTTGCCAATAGTCCCACGCGATGGACAAGCAGGTCTCGGGGCAATTTCCCCGCTCACTAGGTAAGTAGGCTATCACGTCATTTCACGGCGCATTACGCTCTAAACAGATATGTGCCAGTCGGGTTCTGCCATTTGATTGTTGTAGCATACAAGCGTTTTTATTGTGTCTCAAATATAAGAATTCTGAGGTTGACAGCCATTATAACAAATGTAAAAAATTATCTCACTGCATTACAATTAACTGGGGACTGCAAGTTTAGAACTTAGTAAGTTTTAGAATTTAGTAATTCTGACTAAGATTAGTTGTTATTACTAACAGTCATAACAACTATTTTTTATATGTTGCTTTAGGTTTTTTTTTTTTCAATTTGAATGAATCAAGATGACAGCTTGCCCCGAATGTCAAATGCCAAACGTTTTGCGTTGGACAAGCGGGTCTGAAGCTAATTTCCATTTCCGACCAGTAAGTAGGCAAACACGTAATTTCATGCCAGATTACGTCCTTAACAGATAATATGTCAGAGCGATTCAGTTTGCTTACGGTTTGTTTTTTTCAAGTTTTAGCGCTTGCCAGTATTTTGTTTTCGAATACGTTAAATATACTGACTTTGGAAAGATTTCTTGTTGTTAATATTTTAATAATCAATTTTAAATTTGGTTTCGCATATCTAATATTTTGCAATACTTAGATTTTTTTAATTAACGATTGTGTTTGCCAAAATAACTTAAAGTATAATTATGTACCCAGATAGTTTTCGTTTTTATTTTATTTATGTTATTAAATTTCATAATTTCCGTATTGTCAATCCAACTGGTTGCTTTTTCAGTTTTCGTCTTTCTTGACTTTGGAAAATACACTATTAATCTTCATTTTCTTCCACATTATTTATACATTCGTTTAGTGTAGGAAACATAATAATTATCGAGTGGCATAACTTTAATCGTTCGAAGTTCTTTGCATAATTCTCGCAACGCAATTGCGACATATACATATAATGAAAAAGGAAACTTCGTTCAACATTAACTCGTTGGTTTGGAATTTAAAAAAATACCTACCCATTGCCTTCGTTCGGTAAGACTTAATGCCTTTCTGAAATTAAAAGAGAACAAACTTTGTGCCGTACATTAGAAACAACAAAAATGTTAAAACAAATTTAATTCTGCACTTCCTTTTATGGTGGTAGAGTCTTCTCTATCACGGCGGCACACACGGCACTGTTCCTTTTGTCATATCTCTAACAAAAGCAACAGTGCCGCCAACTGCCGTATTTCGGTTGGAAAGTTATGGCTAGGCATACTACACTGGACGGGAGGTTAGAAGCAAAGCGCCAAGAATGCGACGGATTTGTTAATATGTACTTACTCGCACAAATGTTACGATCTCAATAATAGCTAAATCTGAATTTTTATTGTTAAATGTTAATAAATACAGCTCAAAGGTGACTCAGTATCCATGGACAAACCTTTATAATATGGTTTTTAGGGATATGTAATATGAAAACTTGTAAATTTGTAATGTTTTCAATATAAATAATATGTAGATGTCCATGGGCTGCAGTGACATTTAAACTACCTGTGTCGCTTAATAGAAATGTTTTTTTTTGTTCCGTTTGTATATTAATTTTTTACTGTTACTCTTATGGTCACAAACCGAATTTCACGCGGGCGAAGCCGCAAGTCCAGTTAATAGGAATTAACAGAATTGTGAAATTATATCTCATTCCTATCCTTAACTAAATTATTCGTATATGATTTTTTTTATTTTACTCTTAAAAAACAGCCAGCCCATAACAAAACAAAGCATTAATTAATAACATTAACTAAGCTTATTAAGATTTAAACACTTTTTATGAATAAGTTCATTAATGTTTAATGGAACTTAAAAGTTTCCTTTTAACCTCTTAAATGACTGGATGCTGAACTAAAATATAACTGAGCGTAATTAAAATTTATGCCCCTTTCGAGAAGAAAGTTCGCGACTGTCAAGTTTTTTTTCCTTGAAAAATTAGTAGTCATCAGAGGTTGAAGGGGATCATAAATTTTGGGGTATTCCGCCTTGATTCTATTCGCATTCCCCTTAGAACACGGGACGTTCCGTGCTATAAATTATGTCCATCAATAATTCCCAGCGACGTTATGTCAACAACACTCTATATTAATTATATTTGGATTTGAGGTCCTTCTCCTTCCCTTATACGAGTATGTATTAAGCGACTGCCCACTCAGTAAATGGAGTTTGTGTTTATGTACTTATACGGCTATATAAAATTTAAGTGTTTGTCTCTGATACTGAAATAATTAGGTTTTCCTTAGCTTATTTGTTGAACATTATGAACACAGAAGACCTGTCTGAATATTTTATTATGTCTGCCTGACTTTCTGTATTTCCGGTCTAATATTTTAAACAGCTCAACCGATTTTAACAGGATTTTCAAATTGAAGATTAAGTATACAAGGATTAACATAGGCAGCTTAAAATTTTAAGTTAATTTGGTAAAGAAATGTTGAAGGAATGGGTCATATGGGTTGCAAAACAGGGTTTTGAAATCAAATTATCTTATCTTATATCCTAAAAAAAAATGTCTTGGTTATAAAGATTATACATTCAATTCATACATAAAAGTTAGTAGAGCTATATTGAGAAACAGTATCTGAACATTTCATTGTCATAAATATAAATGAATTAGCTGTGTTTTCCTAGAGCCAGCAACTAAACAAACATAGGATACAATACGACTTAACATTTTATTGGGCGACGACTGCATAACCTCCAACCCTCAAAGTTAGTGGACCCACCCGTCCTTTTTACGTCTTAGAAAGAAACCTTTTCCCGCTGGAATACTCTATGTTTAACGAGGGAACGAACCGTGGGTTTGAAATTTCTAGAGGTACCCCTTTCAGACTTCAATCGAAATAACCACAAAACATTCCGATCCTATTTCTGATTCTCGTCACACCGCCTCCATCACGTCCGGGACGTAGGTAGGTACTTTGGATGCGTACTTAGAAAATATAGCCGGTTGAGGCCGTAATCTGGGATGATTTTCAAGGTACTCGTCGAGATAACGGTTTTTAAAAGGGAACGGAATAGTAGGTAAATATTGGCGAGTTGCTTTTATATGTTTGGATCTTTGGAAGGTTTGAGTTATTATAAGAGGTTTTATATGATGCACGGCGGTTTTTCTTACAGCTTTTAATACTTACTTCTTCTAGTTGTTTTATTATTGACTCAAATAACTGAAATGGAATGGTTTAGAACGTATAATTCTACAGAATTGTAATACTAATAATCCTACAGAATACAGGACAGAATACAAATACTCATATACATAGTTTTATGTACAAAAATGTTAAATATACAAGAAACATCTTTGTTATAATGAAAATAATAAAAATTAGAAGAACTAACTGATAACTGTTTAGAGGATTTAGAGGTTTCAATCTTTGTATTTCTGCTTGTTAAATTTTTTGTCAATTAATTTTAATGTTACTTCCACAATTTAAGCATATATACTTGTATAGTGCTTGAACAAGATTGGTTCAGTACACATGCAGATGCAGCTTGACCTCCTTGTACTATGCGCCGTCATATAATCGGTAGATCCATTAAAATGGTAAACTTGGTTTTTCACTTTTGCGCCGACAAGATCGCGGGTCGAATTCTAGTTTTTTTTTAGTGAATAGCAGCAGAACCTTCTCTTCAAGGCTTACTGTTGGCGGCTCCATTATTCACATTTGTTTCACGTATGTTCACCCATTTGAAAGGCATGGTAAAACTAAAACTAGCAGTACGGAATTTGATAGGACTTCGATCTTACTTAAGGCTAGATTTCATTAGTGTGCAGTAACCGCTTAATGTCATTGTCTGGTATTCGTTTAAAAAACAGAAATAAAGTTGTGTACGTCCTAATATATTTATACTATAAAGATATATAATAATATGTTTATAAATTATGAGAGGATTATTGTACAAATATATATTGTTTTTTTTTAATCTATAAGTGAGTGCTTTTTGTTTATATTATACAAGCTCTTAATCTAATTAAACCAACCAATATTCGATGAACCAATAAAAATTTGGTGAATTGTAATGCGAAAGTCCCGAATGGTTTCTTAATTAGAATAAGTGTTTTACAATAGGTAGTCGTTTTAAGAAATTCGTGAATTTCATAAAGTTTCTTAAGATCTTACGCATGAAGTCGCGGCAGTAACTAGTTGTAAATAATTTGTCGTCATGAGATATTTACGAATTTGCCTAAAAGAAGAAAATACTCTCAAGTGACATAATAAGGATCTCTCTTAGAGGATCATGAAGGATTATGTACGGCTTAACATTGTTCATTGTTCTTGTAATCTGGTTGACACATCATTTGCCGAATAATAATTCGTAGTACAATATAATGATACCACAAAAGCAAGACATAAGGTAAGCATATTAAGTGTAATCGAATAGCACTTAAAAATTATCTACGTGTAAAACGTGTGTGAAAAGGAACATTGACCGAAAAGTCTCATCCGCCATGTTACTTTCATAGTATGAGTAGGTCATTTCATTTGCAATTTTTTTATAATGCTACTGTAACATTTTAAATAGGAATGTTAGTTAACGTATAACGAGCAAGTATTTAACGGATTTCGATGAAACTCGGCTCAGAGATAGACGATATCCTGATTTAATACCTGATATTGCGTTTCAGTGGGTTATTATTGTGTGTTGTAAGTTTGTCATATTTGAACGCATATTGCACTGCGGCAGATGAGCCTTCGACAAATTACCAGTTCAGTTGTGCAGTGTATCACTGAACAAACTAAGTGAGTATCATATAGCGGCAACGTGACGTTTGTCAACATAGTTGGTTTCTCCAAAAGATGCAAGATTACCTTCTTCTAAACATTGCACATAAACCTAGAGCTGTAACAATAGCATAGATTCACACAGTCTCTAAGAATAAGTTTCCTTTAAATGTAAAACCGTATTTAATACCTTTATTGCTTTTGAGTCCAATATTATTTCCTTAAAGTATACTCAAAGTTCTGATCGCAGTTGAAGTAAATAATCTTTCCTATTAAGAAAATTTAAATATCGAGTACATAAAACGTTATTGAGTCTCGATAATATCTTGTCATTTGAAAGCGAGGCGATACGGCCCTTATCTCTGTATTGAGGGAAATCGATACAGATGCTCTCGTATTTCGCATCACGTAGAATCGATTTGAGATCTCCTGCTGGGGTCAAAGGATTTATGAAGATAACTTCGATTTATGATGCCCGTGTATCAATCTTATCGGGGTTGTATATTGGATTAGTCTAGTACGTTTTAATCCACTCGGGTGTAATAAAAATGTTAGCTTAGGGAAATGGCGTATTTCACAGTGGTTTTAAGCAGTTATTAAGTAAGACAGGAAGTTGATATTGGTAGTCTTAGGTATATTGTAGATTCGCCTACGGTGGCACTACTGCTTCACCTATTTCTACAGTAAGTATAAGTAGTACTGTTGTGGTTCGATTTGAAAGGTGGTTAGCCAGAATACCCTGGACCACAGGCATCCCAACTTAGTTTTCTGGAGTAGAAACGCGTACGAATTTAGATAGGTTTACTAACATCAGATGACCTGCATCTTCGTTGAAAAACAAGCTGTAATCTCCAAGCGGTGTGTTTTTCTTTTACTTCGTTGGATGGAGTTCATATCCTTGCATGTAACTCTGATCGATAAGTGTCTTATGGCGAAGGCTTGCATGCGATGGCACCGTAGCTGCTAGCTACGATTTTAAGGGTGCGGTTAAGCAGATTAAACTAGACGTATCAACCCAGTCGTCAAGAGTAGCAACGCATCCTCTGTTCGCATGTACGAACGCATGTACAACCTCTGTTTTTTTTTAAATATATCGACGGAATAGTAAAAACACGATCCACACCCAAAATTGTTTTGTGAGGACTAAGTTGGTATGCTTCTATTGTAAAATATACTGGACGATAGGGCTACGTTCGTATAAAAGGTTGGATGTGGATTAACTAGTCAATGCAGCGACTACATTACATCAGTTAGTTACAGGCTTGTTTCATATCCCTTAAAGGGATATAAAAAGTATTACTTGATTTAACTGTAAAAGAAATCATCATGCATAAAATACTTACAATACATACTGTAAATCTTGTGGATCAGCAAGTCCACATTTTATTAATATTTATGAGTTGACCCTTGAATGAGGGTCGTGTCTATAAATTGGATATCATTCTGATGAGATATAAATTTACTTATAAGAACGTTTAAACTTCACAGATTGTAATTTAATACTTCGATATCATTATTTGTATTTGATAAATTTATTTGATTCGAAATCTTGTTTAACTTTTTGAGTTTTACATACAATATCAATCATCCAACCCTATGTATCTACGAATTGAAATTTAAAACTTGATAAATCAATCAATCCCAAATACATCAGCCGTGGATTTTTGAGTTAGAGCATTTATTTGTATATTAAACCAGTAGAAAACAACCATGCGAGCCGAGATGTTAGTGCTAAATGCGGTCCGTGGACTTCCACATTCAACCACAAGTAGGACAGAAATCCTATATGAAGTCGTACAATAGTCCGTCGCTGCTCCAGTGCAAGCAATGCTGCTTTACGGCAGAAATAGGTACAACGGTAGTGCCACCATAGGCGAACATTCGATCTAGGAGTGAAATTATTCCATTTGGTGGATACTTGCCTGCATTCAGCACAAATGCCCTGAACGCGGGTAACAATATATCAAGCTAACCAAATGACTAACTAATTTAAGCCATATCCGACAACGGAAACTGGTTCCAAATTGTCCTAGAGTGTTCTCAACATTTAATCTAAGCATACCAATAAATAATAAAAATAAATAAATAATAAACAGACCAAGTTTAATAAAATATTTCCTATCCACCTGTTTTCGTATAAGACCTCTTTATTTAATAACAAATAAAATCACTAAATTGTATTAACAATAATTTTCACCAGTTAACCGTCAGGATCTGCTTGCTATTGCCAAACGCTACTCGTATTTCCGGTGAAGGAATAATCAAAGCACGGAAAGCTAGTTTCATTGCGTAATGAAATGTAAACAGCAAGGCACACAGAGATCCAGACTGCAGACGAATGCCTACGCGTAAAGCGTTCAGTATAAATATGAGGGCGCGTCTGATTTTCATTAAAACGCAGTCGCAGGAACTACTGTCTATTCCGCTATGCAGTTTGGTAATGTATAACGCTGGATGATTAAATCTCGCTGAAATGGTAAGGTAAATTATCAATTTCTCTTTGCCGGTTTGTCCCTTTGCACGGGTCTCCTCTCAGAGTTGAGAAGATTTAAGTCATAGTTTACCACGCTGGGCAAGTGTTCAGTGGATAGTATATTGCACGGTGGACGCAAAAAAATTAAGATTCGATATAACTAAGTAATGGAATGTGTAATATGTATTGTTGAGTATTGCAATATGTGTTGTTACATCGTACCTATAATAAATAATTTATTTCTTTATTTAACAATTTTTGTACACGGTTCAAGAAACAGAAATGAACAGAAACACAAATAGTATAATATTAGTACAAAGGTACTGCTTATTTCAAAATGAAATTTCTTCCAGCAGCCCTGGGAAAGAAATTGGGATTTGAGATGCAAATCTAGAGTTCACAGTATAAGGTTATAAAATAAATTTGCTAATATCTAATTATCTAAGACAGAAATAGAGAAGTGATTAGATTATCTGTTTTGACAAATTAAGGCGAGCTGATTTCATAATAAATATACTGTTAATTTGTTTAGTTTTGATTGAATTGTTTGTTTTCTTAAAATAAAAGACAGCCATAGCAAAGCGTGGGTAGGTTTAGCTAGTCTGTATAATAACAGTTAATGTTTGTATGTAGTAGTAAAATATTCCTCAAAAGAGTGCTGAGAGTTTTTCCTGCCCGCTTTTTATCTCGGTAAACTAAATCCAAGCATAAAGTGTCCATAGAGTTCATAGAGACTACCTGACATTTTCATTAAGTGTATGTATGTTACTTATGACAAAATAAATATTTCAATTTTGTTTCTGATAATTAATATCATTGTCATAAGTTACGGGATGGCTAATTGTCTTCAGACATTTCTACAGTTGGGAAACCTTTTGCAAGAGAATTTTTCATCGCGCATCGCTACTCTCTCGCGGTCAGACTTGCGGCAGATTAAAAGCTTCTGGAATACATTTTCGAAGAATAATATTTGTCGCCTTGACTGGTCATTTTGCCGGTTATGTATTGTAAACATTGTTACGTAAACAAAATGTTTACGGTGGACTGGATTTGAATATGACGATTAAGCGCTAATACTTAAACTAGATTTATATGGCGGTAGAGTCTTGCGTCGAAGGCTCGCCTGCGGCGGCAACACCGCTACCCCTATTTCTGCTGTAAAGCAGCAGTGTAAGAACTGCTGTGTTTCGGTTTGAACGGTATAGCAAGGCAGAAGACGTTGGACAGGAGGCATTCCAACTTAGTCCTCTGGGGTAGCAACGCATCCACATGTAACCTTACATACTACATACATACTTACCTTACTTACTACACTTACTTACTTACTTACTTACTTACTTACTTACTACATACATACTTACCTTACTTACTACACTTACTTACTTACTACATACATACTTACCTTACAAAATACATTGGAGACCCGTATGGCGCCGTGGTCAACGTGCGGTCTGCCGTTCGGAGGTTCCTGGGTTCGATTCCCAACGGGGCAAAAATTTTAATGATGAATTTAGATTTCTGTACCTGGTCTTGGTGTTTGTATGCTTGTTTCTGTGTGTGTCCATGGCACCCACGACACAGGTTAAATCCTAAGGTGGAGCTATGAGTGTGAAACGTTATTATTATTATTATAAGACTTCCGTCCTAATTGAGGTATGATGTGGATGTTCATGGACTGCAGCGATCACTTAACATCATGTGGCCTGCATGCTCGTTTACCGACCCGAGGGCGTCTCCTGCGAGATTCGTCCTCGGCTCAGGTCGACACGGTGTGTAATGATGATGGTCCGAAGTGTTAGTTAGTTAGTTTAGTGTGTTATTGTCTGCGAGCACCGAAAGGTTTCTGACAAATCACCATCAACGTACAATAGTAATTCACATGTATTTTACATAATAACGTTTCACACTCATAGCCCCACAGTAGGATGTAACCTGTGTCGCGGGTGCCATGGACTCACACAGAAACAAGCACACAAACACCCAGACCAGGTACAGAAATCTAAATCATTAAAATTTCTGCCCCGTTGAGATCGAACCCAGGATCCTCTGAATGGCAGACCGCACGTGACATCCCAGATGGACATTAATGGGTTGATGATGAAATAAAACAAAGCAATATATTGCACATCTTTATTTCTACTCATAAAATCAGTGCACAGGCGCATAACGAAAACAGTGTTGTGGAATACATTTTGAATTAACATAAAGAGATTGAGATCTTCTGATTGAGACTTATTTTAGGACAGAACGGGATCCAAGTAAATCCTTTGCCTGTGTTGTATTTAGAGTGAATCAGCCGGCAAATATGCCATTTCTTTACTGCAGAGACTTCTACCGGGATTTAGCGCCAGAAGCGACCGCTCCGTCCGTCGTTTGGTACGGCCGGCCCTGTACATACATTGAAAAGGGGATATATTCTTCGCAAATCCTCTGGCCTTTGTCTTCTGGATAGTCGTATCCAAGCTTTAAAGGTGCATAAAGATTAATATATATTTAGTGAATGACGTTTGTCAAGCGTATATGGCTGATAATAAAACAAAGAAAATTGCTTCTACTTTACGTGGGCACTCCCGGAGCGCTATAACACGGGATTTAAAAAAAAACGCTAAAAAGCTCCTTCCAAATCAGTCACACATTGGTGGTTGCTCTTGTGTTGCTCATGCCTATAGGCGACGGTGACCACGTACCACCAGGTCCTGTCTGCCTGCTTGCTTGCTTTGAACGTAAAAGAAAAACAAATCTATAATACGAAAAGTGCCCAGAGCTTTGACTAGGGGATCTATTTGTACTTTTTTTTTAAATATTAGCAGAGTAGCAAATGAGCATGCAGGCCAGCTGATGTTAAGTGGTCTCTGCAGCCCAAAAACATCCACCTGAGGTTGTCTGTGGATGCGCTGCTGAGGACTAAGTTGGAATGCCTCCCGTCCAGTGTCATCTGCCTAACTCCACCCATCAAACCGAAACACAGCAGTTCTCACACTGCTGCTTTACGGTAGAAATAGGTGCAGCGGTGGTGCCGCCGCAGGCGAGCCTTCGACATAAGACTCTACCATCATCAACACTATTGTACCATTGTAAAATTGTATGCACGTTAAAGATTTGTCAAATACTGATCGATTTTACCCAAACATTTAAAAAATCTGTTTGTATGTTTGTTCGTTGACCACGCAAAAACCACTGAGAAGACCTGAATGTGACTTTCACGGTCTGAATGCATAGGGTAGGACTTATATACTGCTACAAGCCTGAATGAAATCAGTAGTCGTCAAACGAGTGTGGTCTCAGTTTTCAATACAAATAATACCTGCATATACCAGTTTACGGCTGTGATACGGAGCGGTGTCGTAGAGCTCATCGTTCAGTCATTCAAGTGACACGCAAAAACTTGATTGACCCATTAGATTTTTTTTCAATTAATTTAACTTATTTTTGCTATTAAATTGTAATTTCAATTAAATGTTTTTTTCCACAACACTTACAATCAGGAAGCGTCTGAAAAGGACGCTCGGAAGACTTATAGTTCGATACACGAATTCAACTTATTATGTTCGGATATTGTAAAATCACGTTATACTGTTTCGTGTTATCTTTTCTCAAAACAGTTCCAATGTTAGGCACCTGTTCGACTATCGTCGAGGGAGTGACTTGCGATCGATCGATTTTCAATCATTCCCAAAGGTACGACTTGTAACTCTCGGCACTCGATCTAATTGTAACCGAGTATAAAGAAACACTGGTCACATTTTCTCTACTGAAATATTTTATTGAATGACGATAATTTTTTTCAGTCCTTTACTCCCTTCTACCATAACCTATGTTACCGTTCCCCTAGACGTTAGTCACACAGGTGTTTAACATCAAAATCGGATTTATTTCAATTCAGTATTCCCACTATAGCATTGAAAGTTCAATTCGTGTAATCAACCTAATGGAACCAACCGTAATTTTATAATTAAAATAAATTAACATTAATAACATTTCATTCTAAACAAATCAACAAAACAATATACAGATAGGGATACTTGGAATTATAAATACTGTTTGAAATTTACAAAGTGAATAATGAAGATCGTAAAATATTTTTTAGCACATTTTAATATAAATAGTCATACAAGATAAATACACCAAAATTTAGTTTCATTGAATTACGTAGGTATATTTTTGATCTAAAAATACAGAAATAGTGGCAAGGATACATAAATAAACTTATATTTTATTTACAAAACGCACAACACAATTATTTCTAATACCTTATCGGAAGGGATATTGGAGAAACGAAGTACATATCACAAAACACAGACGAGTTTTGAAGCGATTCAGTTATATCAAGTTACTAATTTATCTAAGCATCTATTATTAAAATACCTTTATTAAAGCATTAAATTATCTAAATTGGTATAAGCACTGAAAATTTCATATTTATATCAAGCTTTTAGAAAAAGATTATTAATTGTCTCAAAATGTTTGAAAAATGAAATTATATAATATAATTTTTTTTTTATCTTATAAGAGTAGCAAACGAGCATGCAGGCCACCTGATGTTAAGTGGTCACTGAAACCCATGGACATCCACATAAAACCTCAACTAGGACGAAACTCCTATCTGAGGTCGTATGTGGATGCGTTGCTACTC
>DWKW01000496.1:0-16440 GCA_018250115.1 Doberes anticus | reverse complement strand
GTGTACGCTTGTTTTTTCTAATGACATAATTATGCTGGGGGCCATGCGGCTTCTTCAGCTTCACCGAGTTTTTTCTGGGGAGCCCTAAGGGCTCGCCTAGACTTATGAGAGTGGGGGTCAGTGTACAGCTGGAGACCACGGTTTAAATACGCAACTCCAACTCAAGAAGACATGGTGATATTTATGGTAGTAGAGTCTCGTGTCGAAGGCTCGCCTGCAGCGGTACTACCGTAGCTCCTATTTCTTACATAGAGCAGCAGCACTACTGTGGCCCAGTTTGAAGAGTGTGGCTAGGTACAAGACACTGGACAGGAGGCATTCCAACTTAGTCCTCTGATCCCAGAGGAGTAAGCTCCTTGCTACTCAGCAACATAGATCCTTAGATAGGACTTCCATCCTAGTTGAGGTTTGATGTGGATGTCTATGTGCCGTATTGACCGCTTCACATCAGGTGGCCTACATGGCCGTTTGATACTCCTTTGCAATAAAAAAACAGATGGCGATGGGCTGTGCCACCGAACTTAGGGCGCATTCTGTGAGATACCCGAGGACGAGTCTCGCTGGAGACGCCCTCAGGTCGGTCGCATATCCCATCGCCGCCCTCTTCTTCTCAGCGGAGTTGCGTATTCAGGTCGATGCCTTCACGCCCGACTCTGTCTCTCACTCTTACCCCTCCCCCACTAACTTTAAGCTTGGGTGAGCCCCTTCGATTCCTCACAAAAAAACTCGGTGAAGCTGAAAAGGCCGATAGGGCCCACACCAATTGACATTAGAACAAAAAAATAAGAGACCAGTATCTCTCTTGTCAAAAAGATATATGGAGAATACAGATTCTCCACAGATACAGATTCTATAGAGAATCTACTATTGTAAAAAACAGTCGTTAATTCTTATCCATCTTGAGGTATTGGGTGTAGATCTTTCACCAACCCTCAATATTAAAAACTTTATCTAGTACAGAGCGAAAACAGCTGCAAAAAAACTTGGCATCCTGAACAAGGTGAAGCGGTATTTCACATCGAAGCTTCTTCTACAGTACAAAGCACAGGTACGCTCATGTATGGAATACTGCTGTCACTTATGAGATGGATCCGCCAATTATCAGCTGGATGCTCTAAACTCGGTGGAGAAGCTAGCCCGATATCTCATGGGGGATATTAAAATGACAACCTCGCGGCTGCAAAGCCTTGAATACCGCCGACGTGTGGCTCGTCTGTTTTTTACAGAATATACTTTGGGGAGTGTGCACAGGACCTCTATGAATTGATTCCCCCAGCCCCATTTTTCTATCGAACATTCAGGCGCACGGAAAATGATCACCCTTACCTAGTAGGTATCCCGAAGATCGGAACAAAATGGTTCTCTTCTTCCTTCCTTTGTCGCACCGCTAAGGAATGGAACGCATTGCCGGCGTCTATGTTCCCTGAGCGGTATGGTATATAACTTGGACCTTTTCAAGAATAGAGTGAATAGGCTTTTACTAGACAAGCGTGGTTTTTAGACCATACCCTTGTTTATATGAAATAAAAAAAAATCGGAGTCAATTAAAAAGACGCTCTCATCTGTTTTCTTCACCCAACTGTTCACCTTTTTATGTATTTGGTGCTGTATGAAGTATAAGAAGATCCGAAAACCCTTTCCATAAGTGCAGCATAGAAGCGACCGTCTATCAGCCATTTCATTTCTTAAGTAAGCCAGTAAGTGTTAATAAGTAGGTCGTGATCCAAGGACACTATGTTTCAAAGTCCCTCTCATTAATCCGTCGGTCTTAACGATTGTTTTCGAGATTTAAACGCCATCTGCGGCCTGGAAGGGGCGATTTCATGGGACTTTGAAACTAAAGGAATTTAGGACAGAAACCATTTTCCGATTGGGCAGCATGAACATTCGTTTCTTGCCGTTCGTGGGCTTTGAAATATTTTACCTGTAACACATTTTCGTATTAACGTATCGGCTAACTTTTTTCTATGGCTTTGTTTGCAATGAAGTTTCAAACCAACCTACTCGTACGTGGTTATGACACACCAATTAGCTTGTTCACTTCTTGTTTATTAAAACTTTATATAACACCGACAATTTTAATTGAACACCAAAGAACTGTTTCGTTATAAACTGTTTCAGTTAAATTAAACAAAACGTTATGTCTTATGTCGATGTCTCTCCTGGGGGCACTACCACAGCACCTATTTCTGCCGTAAAGCAGCAGTGTGAGAACTGTTGTGTTTCGGTTTGAAGGGTGTGGTTAGGCAGAAGACACCGAACAAGCCATTCCAACTTAGCCCTCATGAGTAGCAATGCATCCAGTGCGACCTCAAATACGACTTTCGTCCTAGTTGTAGTTTGATATGGATGTCTATGGCTGCAGTGACCATTAAACATCAGGTGGCCTGCATGCTCGTTTGCTATTCTATCAACATAAAAAAAGGTTAGTTCTCTTATGGCAGCGTGTGAAATGCGAATATGACTCGCGTCCTGAGATTCCCGTCATTGTCATTGTGACACTGCTGGGCACGGATTACTTCGAAGATGAGAGGGTTTAGGCCAAAGTCTACAACGCTGGCCAAGTGCGGCTTGCCCGACTTCACATGATTTTGAGAACATTATAAACGTTGATGTTTTTTTTATTTTGTAAAGCACTAGCGAACTATCAAGCAGACCACCTGATGTTAAGTGGTCAATGCAACCCATGGATATCCACATCCACCCGCAAACAGGAATTCTGAGATAGTAGGTTTAAGCGTTGCTACTCATGAGAACTAAGTTGGAATGCTTCCAGTCCATTGTATTCTGCCTAACCCCACCCATTAAAAAACCTCAACAGTGCTCACAGTTGCTTCACGACAGAAATAGAAGACGAGCCTCGACATAAGACTACCACCATTATAACATACAATGAGTTTTTTGATATCCCTAACGTGCAACAGCTTGGCCAACGCTTCACTCGGGATTGCTCGACCAGTTTCTAAATCCCTTTTTAAATTTGGAACACACGAACTACAAAAAAATCAATGTTAGTCAACATTGAACAAATTCTAAGTAAATTCACAGCATAAAGTCTTAAGGCCGGTAAAGTCTCTCCAAATAAGCTTTGTTCGTTAATGGCGGCGCACGCAACGCTCCTGATCGCTCTTAATCTGTAATTTGTTACCGTAATGACCGAAACGGGATGAATGCGTGCCGCAGACCCCTAATAAACATTTTAGATCACGTAAACAGCAACGTTGAACATAGAAATAGTATAGCAAAAAAAAATTTGTACCTACCCACCATAGCAATGTTTTCAAAATAACGTTCTGCCTGTTTCCAGCGCGGCAGAAATGTTTATACTTTATGCACTCAACATATTCCGCGAGCTGGCTCTGATATCTGTGAGCCTCATTTCGGTGATTTTTAAAAATATTTTTAAAATTCTAAAGTGAGTCTGTCCTGAACTACTAGTATGTCACTCTAAAATAATCCAAAAATAGAAAAGTGCACCGATGTAGATACGTTTTAGCCCTTTTAATTCAAATAAAAATATGTTACAAAATAGAAATATGTTCACGTTTCGGATTCATTACAAGAATGAAGCAGTGATTTTAAGAAAGTTTATTCTGTCTTTTTTCATTATCTGTTTTTTTCTTAAATAAAAAGCAATCTGAAATAGCACAGAGCAAAGAAACTAGTCATAAACAATTCAAGCGCCCGATCTCCCCGCGTTCTTCTATTTAGGTCTATTTCGTTACAAATTACAGATTAATAGCTATCCCGAGTAGTGGTCATTTGTTTCGAAACTGTACGTAATTACGAATCAGTTTATATTCTAAGCTTACTTATCCCACTTCAGAAATATAACGCCCTATATACGTTTCTGGTTTATGGCGCGAATAAATACTTTTATTAATAGTTTGGACGGTGGTAGAGTCTTGTGTCGAAGGCTCGCTTGCACCTATTTCTGCCGTAAAGAAGCAGTGATAAATTTGCTGTGTTTCGATTTCAAGCCAGAAGACACAGGATAGGAGACATTCTAACTTAGTTCTCAGGAACAACGTATCCACATACAACCTCGGATATGACCACCGTCCTAGTTAAGGTTTGATGAGGATGTCCATGGCTGCAATGACCACTTTAACATCAGGGTGGCCTGCATGCTCGTTAACTATTCAGATCAAATGAAAATTATAATTATCGAATGAATACTGCAAAAGTAAATATCAATCCGCCACACGTCACTCGTTTTTATTAACTACCCTCTCCCCTTCTCGCCTGGCGCTCCTCACCTGACGTAAGTCACACCGTACGCTGTCTAAGCACTACTCTTCTCACTACTCTTCTCGCTACAATATGTATAATAGCTGATATCGAGTGATACAAGAACGAAACTAAAACAGCTTTCTTAATAAACCGGCAGCCACGATGACCACTTACTACCATTTCCTGGAATTCGTAAATCTATGTTTGTCTCCTCTACTCTTCCCATAGAAATGCGAGTAGTACGGAGAAGTATAAGAAATTATTTGCACCTGCTTCATGGCAACAAAATGTAATAGGTAGGTAATGTAATTTTATTACTGGTTCATCTAAATAAAAGTCGTAGAACTTCGATAGGTAAATGTAAAGAAGGAATCTCATTAATTAGATTTGATCTAAATTGCCCGAGGGGTGAAGGAACTTGAAACTTTTGTCGGCGGGAGACAATTGTCTATCTTAATTGCCGTCCAGAATAATCCACAGATTACAGTTAGATTAAAAAATCTATTGCATCTGACTTACAATTCAATAAGACACTTAAGTAACCTATATAGACTTTTTTTGGTTAAACTTATATAAAAACAACCACTAACCCGTAATGTTTGCAAACCCACACTTGGCCTAAATCCTTTTTAGCATTAAGAGGAGACTAAGCCTAGAAGTGGGATAGTAACGCGTTGAAAATGATGATGATTAAGTTTTCTAAGTCAAAACATTTCATTGTTATTTTTTTTCTTTTTTGTGCACACTTAGGAAACAATTTTTTTTTGTTAATATTAAATTGAAAAAAAATAGTTTAAATTAAATTTAAAAGAGTAAGCAACACCATCTACAGAACTCTTGAAGTATTTTGTAAGCACCACATTTTGTATTGTAGAAGGAAGTAAACTTTCGACGTGTTTCTTAAAATTGACAGCAGATGGCGCTATACCTAAAACATTTTCATTTTACATTATAAAATTTACTTCATTTTCTACTACAACAAGTTTTTAAAATACATTATAATAGTAACCATATTTCGCCTAAAATTATGTCGAAGAAAACTCTGTAATTAATAACTACTTAACACTAAAAATTTCAATTTTATTAGTCATAACAATCAACGCCATCTATATCACCTCTTTAAAACTATCTTAACATGGAAACTGACTAAAGACGAGATTTCTTGTTACTTTCACAAAAAGATAATGGATGTCGCTCTTTAGATATTTTTGATTTTCACAGGTTATCAATGAAAATGAATAAAATTGTTAATTGTTCAATTACGTATTTCTCATAAAAAAATTATTAACGTAAATCTGTAATAATGTACATATCTTCTAGACTGGCATATTGGAAAACCGTCAGTAATAGAAAGTTGACTTTTGATACTTTCTATGTCGTAGGTACTGCGTCCGATAAGAATCTGTTCTTAAGGAAAAAATTGAAATACGAATCCTTAAAATAATGACAAAGAGGTAAAATTTTGCGTAATTCTTGTTGGCGGATTTGTAATAAAGTTTAGCCGGTCCTACTTAAATATGGTCAAAAATGAAATACCTACGTACCAACAAATCTTATTTAAAGCAATATTTTTACAATATTTGCTACTTCAACATAATTTGATTAAACGCAACAAAAATTAAAATCAAAATTATTAGTTAAAACTGCCTTACCGACGGCCGTTTTCACTGGACTTATAAACTTAGAACTTTATAATGTACATAAATTTATAAATGCTGAAAAAACCAGCGACCTCTGTCTGTATTTTGTCAGTTAGTTGGTTAATAAGAAATAGGTAATTAGGCTTATTATCAGCCCCGAATCCTCGATTTTTTTGAAGCGGTGTATAAATTTGGTGGTGGCGCCCCTTTTCTCCAGCGTTTCAGGTAAAAGAGGCAGCGACGGAGATTTCCCTAGCAGGGACTTCATGCACATTATGGACGCGTATTAAACAGAGTTAGGATACGTCAGAAAATAAATAATAGTTAAGAATACCTTCCTGGATCATTGTAGGACGTATTTAAAAACTAATTGGGATTTTTAAAATCAAATGAATAATCGATGAAACAGTGGATGCGCTAGGAGCTAGGCGCTTTGTGATAAAGTTTATTTTTTCAAACATAATGTATTATGATTTTGCCCATAGCAGGTGCCCCCATCGTCCCCCCTAGATTGGGGCTGCTTATTTTTAAAGTAGCTAATCCAATTTTATTTTCAAGCTTTACTTCCTATAAATCTCATCGTTAATCTTATTTTCAGAACGTTTTTTTCCGCATACACTTCGCCGTCTAAAGAACATCTCACTGCCATTGTTTGAACGATAGGTACCCATTTATTTCTGAAGGCTCGTTATTAACTTGTCAGTCACAGCAAAACCTTCCAGTTTTCCTGCACTTTATTTAATTTCCTAGAAAACTATTCGTTAAGAATTCGTCTTTATAAATTCTAAAAAAATGAAATTTACTGAAAATTATATTTTGAAAATGTTTACTTTTTATTTGAAAGTTATGTAGCAAGGTAGAAAAGAAACGATCATACTCCACGTCGTGGAGGTATCCAACCTCTTACGATGTTCGAAGTATTAAAGAGAAAAATATTTATTAATGAATTTTTTTTTATGAAAATCACCATTACGACCAAAAGTTCTTCCAAAAGCGCGCTTAGCGTCACATTGACAGTCTAGTGATGTGCCACGGAACGCATCGATCCTGTCAATTTATTTTTAGTGCTAAACTTTATCGCAATCCGTCAAAAACTCGCTATTGTTTTGTTAAATCTCATCATACCATGTTTATGCTTTTAACGGACGTTGTTTTTTTCAGAATCGGATCGTAATACTGACAAACCTATGCTAAATAATGTTTCACGTTCTTAGCAACACACTAAGATTGCGTCGTAAGGTTTGATGGTGGTAGAGTCTTATATCGAAGACTCGACTTCGGCGGCACCTACGCTGTACCTAGTTCTGTCGTAAAGAAGCATTGCTGTGTTTCGGTTAGAAGAATGAGGTTATACTACGGAGTATATATGTATATACGGATATTGGACACGAGGCATTCCAACTTAATCTTCATAAGCAGCAACGCATCCACGTGCGACCTCAAATGGGACTTCGGGCCTATTTGAGGTTGGATGGCTACAGTGACCATTTAACGTTAGGTGTCCTGTACGCTTATTTGCTATTCCGTTATTGTTAAAAAAGGTGGTAAAAAGATATAAAAAAGACGTACATAATGATCAAGATCGGGGAATAGACATCTTATTCATCATAGAGATTTCTGCCCTACGGAAACCGAACCCAGTACAACGCCTGGCAAGACGGTGATCAATATGTCGCTCGGACACTTGATCACATCAAGCTCGCTTTGTTGCAGTTTTACAATTTTTATTGAGGGCGACACATGATCGTTTGTTTTCGAGATCGATACATACATTGTTGAAAAAGTAGCAGAAAAGCTGTTCAAATTTTTATTGCTTACATTTTTCTGGCTCGTTGCTACCTATGCGCTAGTTTACTTCAATAAACATTAGGAGCTACCTGCATGTTAATGATACCCGCAATCTTTTTTGGGGTGATGATCGAGCATGCGGGATTTCTACTAACTTAAATTCCTGAGTCTACCTAAAGCATGTAGTGAGGTTTTGGAATCTCCGAAAATTACACCAGTGCCGCTCCTTCCATGGAAAAAAACATCGGTCTAATCTGCAACCAGAACAAGCAGCTGCCATCATTCCCAGAGTTGCGACCATCATCCAATTCTCATCTCTCATCCAAATCTCATCGTTGGGATGAGAGTTCCCACTCTGATGACCTGCTACTCTATAATGGCTTCTCTACCGTGCCATCCGTGGGATAGAGGAGTACAGTGCAAGGGTCGTGTCGAAAGCTCACCTGCTTGTGCAACACCGCTTCACCTATTTCTGCCGCAAACCAGAATTGTGCAGTACACACTGGACAGGAGACCATTATCTGTAGGTACATGGAGGTAGGTTTCAGGATTTCTTGAAACTCTGGGTTATCCATGGAACATAGAGGATGAAAGTTTTAGATCATTCATTTAAATTTAATTTCATTATCTACAAGTGACTAGAAATGGGAAAGTTTAAAGGAACGTTAGTTGGATTAAATGCAATTTGAACACTTTCTACACTTTCAACCACTTAACGAACCACATGATTAGAAGTTAGAATTAATTAAGGATTCTGTAATAGTTCCTATCGTCATCCTAACTTATGTTATTCTAGTACGGGTTGAAAACTACCCGTACTCTCTTCTTCATATTAAAGGTGTAGCATACCTGCGTGAAAGCTGCCTGATGTTAGATGGTCACTGCGACCCATGAACATTGACATCATACTACAAATTGGGCTGAAGTTCTTCCTGAGGTCCAGTATATAATCATCATCATTATCAACTCATTAATATTCCAGTTCTGGCCAATCCTGGGCCACGGGTCTCCTCTCAGAGATGAGAAGGTTTAGGCCGTACGATCTTTTCTTTCAGCGTAAAAGTAAGCGATAATTACCTTTTAATACGCAAATAATTACGAAAAATATGGGGTGCTTGCCGAGATCAGAACCCCGACCCATCGCAACGGGACCATCGCACTATCACTCGCTTGATATATCACTTATCATATAGCACATTATACAGAAAAAAAAGTCTAACATTTACGTAGACTTAAGGTAACCTTTCACACCGAAAAACAGCAGTGGAAGCATTGAAATAAAAATCGTAGAGTTTTATGTCGAAGGCTCGTACCACTGGAGCACCTATTTCTGCCGTAAAGTAGTAGTGCAAGAACTGTTGTGTTTCGGTTTGAAGGGTACAGTTAGGCAGAAGACACTGGACAGGTGCTTTTCCGACTTACATATTCCATACAGTCTCCGATGGGACTTCCGTCCTACTTGAGGTGTAACGCGGAAGTCCATGGGCTGCGACGACCACTTAGCATCATGTGGTCTGCATGCTCGTTTGCTATTCCGTTTGAATAAAAAAAGGACACTAACAGAAACGAAATTATTTGTCAACATCATTATTAAAAAACGAAAATGGACTCTTAAAATATCTCATAAGTTTCTTATCGATAAAAGCTCGTAAGTTTTTCTCAGAAACCTTAAGGATATATAATAATTTCTGATGTAACAATAAAGCCTTGCTACAAAAGAGCGACATTGCGTGGATAATAACTTTTCATGCTCGAGGAGTTATACCGAGTTGTCCCGTTTTTTTTCAATGTTTAAATTTGTATCACCTTTATTGCGATTTTTATGGAGCCATGGTCAACTTATCGGTTTGCCGATGATCCTGGGTTCGATTTCCAACAGGCCAGAAATTTGAATGATGAATTTAGATTTTTTTTCCTGGTCTGAGTTTTCTGAGTGTGTCTATGGCACCCACAACACAAGAAATCATAGTGTGGGGTTATGAGAGCGAATAGTAAAGAAAATGAGTGTATTTGTTTTTTTTTTTTTTTTATTTATATCCACCATTTGACGATGGTAGAGCCTTATGATGAAATTGCACTTCTCCCTGCAGTAAAGCGGCACTTTTTGACAGAAACCTTTTAACCTATATCACAGTTTGATATAGGTAATTGACAATTATTATTATAAGAATTAGCACAAGTGCTTAAACAAGTAAAGTTACAACCGTAAATGTTTGACTTGTATGTCGTAAAAATAAAAAATCGTTGCGTAGAAAAAATCGCTAGCCGCTTAAACAGTTTCGCTTTGATTTGACCGACACCTTGTAAATGTGTATAACAGTGTTGATATAAGTAATTTATTTCAATTACTCTCATTATTACACTTGCTAAAACAGGTAAAGCAACAACATTAGATATTTCTCTTGTATGTTGACACTGCACGCAAATTGTACATCTCTATATGAGATAACAACATTCGTGTAACCTGTCTTACGCAACTATCCTACTCTTTGAGATTCTAAGGATTGTCAAAGAATAACAACACAGAAGTGATTCCTTCGTAGACACAAAATGCCATACCAATTATTTCCACAATCACAACTACCACTAAAAAGTCCGACATAAAAAAAATATTTTCTTCGTTGAATTAAATCGATTGTATTTTTAACATACCCTCAAGAGAAATAATTTAATAGCAAACACGACCAATTATATTAGTTCTCGACGTTTTCTCTAAGGGAACTGCGAGTAGTATAGAATCCCCTAGTATAGTACACCTTTCAGATATAGATCTCTGATGGTGGTAGAGTACTATCTCGAAGGCTCAGCTGCGACAGCAGCACGAGGTAAAGCAACTGGGTGAGAACTGCTGTGTTTCGGTTTGAAGGGCGCTATTACGCAGGAGAGACCAGACAGACTTAACTGACTTAACCGCATTCTCATTTTTTTTAAAGTATACGCCGTCATATCTGCGGTCTCCCGCCAATAAGAAAGTTTTTCTTTTAATCACTCTTATTCGGCGACAAGATCGCGAGCATTATTATACTATAATTCCCTACGCCGTTCATAAGGAAGGAGGTATCTATATAATATTGTATTTTGTACAACAAGATGATCATTAACAGGAATAGTTGGAATTTAAAAAAAAAATTGAATTGGAATGTTGCTTTAAATACAGTAATTAGAATATTACATAAGTTTCTTATTGAAAGGACTTCCCTGTCTTTGCAAACGGAGTTCAAAGAGACTTTCTTTAGAACTATCTTTTGCGCTATCTCTGACTTACCTACAAATATGTGTCGTATTAGAACTTCCGCAAGTGGAAATGCTGTAGACTGGAATGGGTTGGACGGGCGCAAAGCTAAATATATTTTATTCATTATATTTGTATATTGTGATTGTGTTTTGATCTTCGTTTTGACGTAATGTTTTTTTTTAAATATATTAGCAGAACAGCAAACGAGCATGCAGGCCACTTGATGTTAAGTGGTTTCTGCAACTCATGGACATCCACACCTGAGGATTACGTTGGAATGCCTCCCGTCCAATGTCGTCTCCCTAACTACACCCTTCAAACCGAAACACAGCAGATCTCACACTGCTGCTTTACGGCAGAAATAGGTGCTGCGGTGGTGCCACCGCAGGCAAGCCTTTGACCATCAAATGTCTAAGTTGTTCAAATTTATAACACAAGTTTTCTTACATATTTCCATTGCAGTCCAAAAATGTCCGTTACAGACTGACTGTGCCATCCCATTTCTTCTTTGTATGTAATTTTTTTTCTTTCTGTTGTTTTGTGTGTACATTAACTTTAAATAAATAAATAACTTAAATGTTGTTAACAGTTGTGAAATACCCTGATCTTCATACCCATGTTTGATGCTGGTAGAGTTCTTTGTCGTGAGCCTCGCCTGCGGGCACTGTCCCACTACTGGGCATAGGTCTTCTCTCAGAGATGAGAGAGTTTAAGCCATAGTCCACCACTCTGGCCGAGTGCGGATTGGAGAACTAGATGAAGGGTGTAGTTAGGCAGAATACACGGGACAGGAGGCATTCCAACTTAGTCCTCAGGAATAGCCTCAAATATGGATCTAATTTGAGGTTGTGGACATGGATGTCCATGGACCACTTTATATCAGGTGGCCTGCATGTCCGTTTGATACACTCTTACAATAAAAATAAAGTAAAAAAAAAACGTATGTTTAACACTAGACGACCGAAAAAAACACAAAACAACTGTAATTTAACTCCTTTGTACATGACGGTGCATACTGCAGAGAGGTCCAGCTGTATATTTTTTGCGGTTCTGCTAAACCAATAATGTGCAATATACCGTATTATTTCGTATAGTATTTAAGTTTAACTAAATGCATTTGACCAGTTAACGTCCCATTTAAAACTATTCAGCAGTTTTTGTTTGATTGACGAACAAACATGCAAACGGACAAAAAAATCTGATAATGATGTTTCGCCCAGTTTGAACATGGACGCACGGTTTGAAGCAGACTTTGTCTTACCCTTAAAACCTTACCTTCAAACCAAAACACGGCAGAGCGAGTTTTGCTGTTAAGTAGCTTTTAGTAAGCTCATCAACCCATTATTGTACCACTGCTGGGCACGGGTCTTATCTCAAAGATGAGAAAGCTTAGGCCATAGTCCTCCACGATGGCGAAGTGCGGATTGGCGGATTCACATGCCTTTGAGAACGTTATGGAGAACCCTCAGGTATGCGGGTTCCCTCACCGTTTTCCATCACCGTTCAAGCGAGTAACAATTAATAATAATTTAGAATAGTAGACTAAGTAAGCTAACTAAATAGGTCTGGGTTTGAAAGTTACATTATTAAAACGTAATCATATTTTTATTTCACATTGCACTCTCTGTTTATACTTATTCTACAGCGGAAATGAAACAACTAACCCGTTGTGGCAGACTCTACATGGGGCCACTTTCCTCCCACAAACAGCCACATTACACGCTCCGTTTGAGAATAATGCAGACGCCTTTAATTACAAACAGTTTAAATATCTCTTACACTTGGCCGCATAATAACATAACGAACACGACAAGGATATGCAGAACGAAGAATTCAAATTTAGTTGCTAATCAGTGTTGCCAACGTTTAGTGTCTGTACTCGCCAGTAATGGGAATAAAGTAAGTGTTTTCTATTTGTTATATTTTATTTTATTCTGATATTTTCGGTCATGGCAGCTCACGGGCCTGTTAACCGACTCGATGGTGAGAATGTGCGAATTTATGTATGGTTTCAGGTAGAACTACTGACATGTAAAGACAACTCATTTGGGAATTAAGAGTGTGGACTAAGTTAAGCAACTCAGTTATTAATTAAGAGTCTAAGGATAACTTGGAACATAGGAACATACACACACAAACATCCAGACACAGACCAGGTACAGAAAATAAAATTCAGCTATTTACCCCGCTCGGAATAGAACTCAGGACCGAGACGGACCGGCATGATAACCACTGCACCATACGAGTCGTCAAATAACTTATAGACCACTCAATACGCAACCGCCACTAATCGAATACCTTAACATTGCTTCGAAGGTGATAAAGTTCATAATTCAACTGAATAAGCAACAGCGTTCACGTTTAAAGAGACACTACACAGTAGACACTAACACATGGGGCGTTCTTACTTAATCTCCAGGTATTCTAGACTATGCTTCAAAGCATTGAGCCTAGATTGAAGATATTGAGCGTTGGGAGGCATTTGCAAAACCTGCAAAATTTCATCTATAGCGATAGGAAAATGTTAAAATTTTAAGATAACACTGCATGTTCATCTGTAATTTACAAATATTAAGTAAACCGAAAAGTATTCGCTACAATTTTCTTAAATTTTGTTTAGTTAATTACATTAGGGGTTGTCTATTTTTCTATTTTTTCGCCTCACTATGGCAAAGCTAAAGAAGAGTAATAATTTAAACATATTGTGTACATATGAGATAAACATTTACCAATAAACTATTTTTATGAAAATAACAAACACTAAACGAAAGTTCTTCCAAAAGCGCGCGTAACCAAAGTCTCCCTGACGTATAGTGATGTGCCATGAAACTAGTAATGTTCGCTATTGAACAATGGTTTATTCATCATCTTACAGTACCTACGCAATTATGTATTCCACTCTAGTGTACCCATTGCTCATTGTGTACCGATTTTGACAAATGACATGTCCAGCGATCTTCGTTGGCGGTGCTTATGATTTTTTAATATGAAATATTTTATTTTTTCAAAATATGAATTCAATTTGTTTACTGAAAATGGAACTAACCGTAGATGAAACGTCCCGTGACAGGTTTTTAAAATTTAAGCTGATATAAGTTTAGGTAAGATTGCCCTAAATTGAGAGCTTAATCCGGGCTAAATCTAATCTGACACTATATTTGAGGCCTTTATGAACTTTAGTGACCACTGAACGCAGAAAAATTTGTAGGCGTGTTTATTTCTCAAACAACATAAAGAATTCTAAGCGACTCAATGGATATTTTTTATGAGTAAACTTCTTAAGACGTATCTACTAGTAATGCTTTGAAGCAAAAAACCTTGAAATACATCGAAAAAGCTAATAAAAAAGTAAAAATGCCGATTAAGATAAGAGCTTGATATAAAATTCTCGTTGAAATTCTGAAGAGAAATTTTCTTATTAAAACGCTATTTTTCGCCGCAGTGAAGTGAAAATCTTCGTAAAAATTTACAGGGAAATCGGATCGTCTTATTCAAAACCGACTTAAAAGTCTTTGCTTACCGCAAACTGTTTTAACGAAGGGATTTAATCTGCTACACTGTTGGATCAAAAATAAGTTCTAGCAGAAGATGCTGAGTGTATGATATAATGCCAAAAAGATCTGAAAGCGCATACATGGGCACATATGCTACAGTTTTTCACTACTCTGTTAGCTAAAAAAAACATTATTCAACACTCTGGGATCAAGAAACAACGTTATCCTAGAATGGGTTCCCAGACACACTGGTATAATCGATAATGTTAAGAATTATAAATTGTAAATGGAAATGGTAACTGGTACTGGTAGATAGCTATGACCGAAAATACTCTGAATAGCTGTTGAATATCAGCAGGAGAAATATCAGAGTAATAATCAGATCCTTCATATTCTGTTCAGTTGTGGCGCATTAATGCACAAACGGAGCATTCAACTGGGAAAGCACGCGCTTCATGCAGATTAAGCCAGAAATCACACCACCAAATAATAAGACGCTGTCTTCTCTTTGTAAGCTGTTTACTTTTGGTTATTGTGTGTCCATAGCACCTACAGCATCTAACTTCAAATAGAACCTAAGCACTATGTACCTTACGTATTATGTGTATTCAGCATAACAACACCTTTCAAATCGAACAAAAACAGTGTTCACTCTGCTGCTTTACGGCAGAAACAGGTGCTGCGGTGATGTCCCTGCGGACGAGTCTTCGACATAAAATTTGCCCGCCTGTATCTGTATTTTGAAAATATTGACTATAATATATTTAAATAATTAATTATAAAGTAAAAGCACAATTTTAGGATATACATATGTATAACTTGGGGCACGACCCTTGTATAGACAGTTTGTAAATAGACGGTAATTGATCGGGATAACTTTGTGCTTTTGTACGGTACCGGAAAACGGTCTAAATTGGAATAATTTTCAGCTTATTGAAAAAGTTTATCCAATAAGCACGTGTATCCACGAGCCCGAAGTATCCTTTACGGAAGTACTTAACCGAATCGATTTACAAATCTAGAAATATCAATGAATCGATCCAATCGAAGTTATGACATTTATTTGATTGTTTTAATTTAATTATTAAGTACAAAGTTTAGTGTCCGAAATACATCAATATTTACACTGCTGCTTTACGGCAGCGATGGTTCCATCATAGGCGAGCCTTCGTTATAAGACTTAATTCTTGTCTGTTTAACGTTTCTCAATTTGTCCTTAGGTCGACTGGCAGATAATGCTTAAGCATTAAGTCCACCTTTTTTGCTGTACACTGCATCTATCCATCAGACTTTGGAGGTCCAATGCTGAACATAGGCCTCCCCTAAATGGCGCCAATCCGTCCGGTCCTGCGCCACTGTACACTGCATATGTGGTTCTCAAAAGATAAATCTATTTATCTGTAATTTGAAATCAAAACGGGGCTGTAAAATTAAAATTTAGTAATAACAAATAATGTAGTATAAGTATTAGAATATCTTCAATATATAGGATATTGAAGATGTTTTAAAAACTTATTGATATCGATTATTTATAAATCTCAGAAAACAAAGCATTTCATTTTTATTTATCTGTTTATACATACGAGTATGTTGGTTTTTCAATCACTCAAAAACGACATTTCTTTAAAGATATTAACAGAATAGCAAACAAGCATGCAGGCCACATGATGTTAAGTGGTCACCGCAGCCTATGGACATCCATATCAAACCTCAACTAGGACGGAAATCCAATCTATGTTCGTACTTGGATGTGTTGCTACTCCTGAGAAGTAACTTAGAAAGCCTCCTGTCCAGTTTCTTCTGCCTAACCACACCCTTCAAAGCAAAACATAGCAATTCTTACACTGCTGCTTTGGCCGCGTGATGCCGCGGCAGGCGAGCCATTGACACACGACAGGCAGAAGACACTCGATAGGAGGCATTCTAACTTAGTCCTCTGGAGTAGCAATGCATTTTAGAGGTGGTAGAGTCTTATGTCAAAAGCTCGCCTGCGGCGGCACCACCGCCACACCTATTTCTGCCGTAAAGCAGCAGTGTGAGAACTGCTGTG
>DWKW01000495.1:0-16459 GCA_018250115.1 Doberes anticus | reverse complement strand
GCTGTAGTCAAAAGCGCGCCAATGAAATTAAAATACTATTACACCAATACAAAGTTGATTGAGTCGAGAAGGGCGATCGTTGCCGATAGAGGGAGCTGAGAGGTAGTGCGAGTATGCCAGCTTGCTCAGTGCTCTGCTCCTGTAATTTGATTTGGAGTGGAGGGGCGTGGGGAGCTGGGATCGATACAGCGACGGGTGAAGCCGGGGGAGGGGCGACCACCAGGCGCGTGTTGTTATGGAAACCGTAGCTACCCTCGTGCCTCCAGATTTCGTCGGTTATCCCCGCAAATTAAACAAAGAGAATAGCGAATATCTCTCAGGTGACCGGGTTAAGTCCAATTCAGAGGTGATACGAACAACTTTACATGTTATTATTAACTTTTGAATGGGTACGCTTTGAGCTGTATTGCAAACATTTACTCAGTGTCTGAAATAATATTCGCAAACAATACGTAGACTATTGATACTTCATGATGTAGTCGTGTTGTAATTTAACTTTGTTAAACTCTCCGAGAATAATCTCGTAAACTTTTAGCAAAGCCGAAGCGTGTTATTGTTAGCGAAGTGGTTATTAGCCACGAAACGTAGGCAATAGAATCTCGTTATTACTAGATAGAGGAACGGGACGAGACCGAGCCGTTATTAGGCTTACACAATATACACAGCGAGCGCTCCCAAATTTCAGCCACAAAAGCCATTTACATCATCCGCTAGCTTACCAGACATACTCCTGATTGAATAGGTAGTTAGATTTGTTCCAATTTAATCCATTCAAATACTAAAGCTATATTCAGATCTAGGTATCCATTATTCGATATGTTCGCCCTGTCAGTCCATTGAACAGTTTAATTTGATGATAGCATTCCACCCTTTCCTTTGTTACAATTAGAAGTTTTGGTTTCAGATTTTTATATTTGTGTTTTATTTTGTATTTAAATTTTATCCGTTGCTACTTATATTTTTAAATGCTTACCAGACATATTTCTGATTGAATAGGTAGCTATAAGATTAAGTTAAAACAATTAACTATTTCCTATTCAGGTTAGCCTTTCAGAACAAGAGTTGACTTTAAACGAAAGCCTTAAAAAGAAAACTTATAATAAAATCTAAATAATAATGAAGTTTGCAAAAACATTTTTATTGTATTGCAAAAAGTATTTTATAATATTTTAACTACCTACCATACGTGTTCAAGATAAGAGAAGTGTAGATAAGGATCTGGTACATTTTCTAAAATGTAAATCTATTCAGATATCGTTTTCCCACCGCCGCCATTCGCAATGCTCCCCTTCGCTTTACCACGTGTTGATTGAACAGTAAAATTTGATGAGCAATCGAGCCTGTAACGTATTCTGTCGGAATTTGCAGAGATAGGTAGAAAGCTTAAAAGCCTTTTGCGCGAAGGACGCGGATGACCAATTATCGCTGCGTTATTATGGCTTTGATTTTGTTTCTGCTATTTATTATTTCCTAGTACGGTTTTTGATGGCGAAAATGATTTTGTGGAAAGATGTTTTTCTTTGGATAACATAACATACCTATGGATGTCAATTAGAAGAGTACTTTTCTGTTCTTATTGACTTTGTGACGCCACCAGTTCACTTTAACAGATTTCACGAGTTCAATAAACAGCGGGGAGATTTATTCCAATAGCTTATAATATCTTTACATTTACTGTTAATAAAACTTCAACATTGTCAGGAGTTGATTGCAAAGTATTTAGTAAGCCCTAGGGAATATATTCCAGTCTTTAATACAATAAAATTGCATAAAGTCATAAAATTCACTGTTTGGTAACAAGTGTCAATGATGCCTTAGAACAGGAGCAAATCACAAATCGTATAACGGTACAATTAATCAAAATGAAATCTTTTTTCTTCCAGTTACTTTGAGTGAACACATAAAAGGAGCGCTAAAACAAAGATGGCTGAGATAAATTCGCCCCCGTGCAAATTCCGAACAATCTTTCCGTCCGACTGTACTGGTGTTCTCATAGCTGCATATGCGCGCAAAAGTGTTAATGAATTAGATACGTATCGTATCAAATTGCTTGCACAGGTGTGGTTTTGCCGTGTTTAATTGCGTTGGCAACTCGGAACGAATTACCAATGCAGGACACGTTACCAGTATTCTTAGAGTTATTCATTACTAAGTAAGCAGTAGTAACTATTAGTTTGAAGTTATCGTATAATGTCTGATTTAATACAGGTTTTAGAAAAGTCTCTTCAAACTCTCCTTCAAATCATTTGAATGTAAATACTAATGAACGCACGCGTGAAACTAAATTATTTTCGTTTAGTAAAAGGACAAAATGTGTTATGTTTAAAAAATAAAACTGTGATTGTTTATAAAGCTGTGGAAATAAAATGCGTTCTTGTTACAGCGAATGAAAAATATGAATAAAACATGAATCTTTCATAACACAATTGTACATGGGACTTTTATAAATACCTATTTTTGTTTTACTTTTCCTGCAAACTATTTAATAATAGGTCACTTTGGCGGATGTCACTGGATGCCTTGAATAGTCCTTTATCTTCCACGCTGTCCCAACGTTCACGATAATATCCATGTCGACGACAATCCAATGTTCACGTCAAAATCCACGATGACTCTTATAGCACAGTGAACGTGCCAGTCTGTCAGAGGGTTCCGGGTTCGATTCTCAGTTTTGTTCGATTAACTGTATACTGTAATGGTTCCAGCCGTAATTTTAACCGTATGAAAGAACAAATAACAGTTTTAGTTTAGTATTCATCGTCCTAGTTCATTCAATTTACTTTAGAAGTCGAAATAAATATTTGGGAATTCACTTTCGAAGGGCTATGACTATGTTTATCTGTATGCCAAGACTTATCAGGAAATTGCTTTTCCTGATAAGCCTTGTAAATACATGAGATATTTGAATTTGAAATAAAAGTCGTATACGGCGACATATGCTCGGGTGCCCAATTAAAACAAGAGGCTGTACAGAGGAGTGTTAATGAGATTAGTATTAATAGATTAAAAATTATTTCACTTTAGAAAAAAAAAATTATAGAACAATTCGTAAAAGTGTAAGTTTGTGTGACGTCAAAACCTGTTCAACCTAGAAGTCATTTGGAAATGGCACAATGAGAAAAAATACTGTCAAAAATGCACGTTAGTGTAACGTCAAAATCTGTTCAACCTAGAAGTCATTTGGGCATGGCACAATAAGACGTAATCCCGCTGGAAACGTTTTACGGCAGCTTTTACAAAATACTCAGTTGAAGTGGCGTTTCTAAACTTGTTGCGGCGTCTACTTTAAATTCTAACTGGGAAAAGAGACTAAAACATTTAGCTGCACTCAGAGGAATGGACGCTGGCTTTTGCCACATTTCAGTAAAAAATCACCTTCAACAAGATATTTAGTCAATTGTAAGACCTAATAAAGTAATTACAGTTTACAGTGGCCAGTTTGTAATGCTCAAATGATTGATGAAATTATTTGATTTGAGTTATTTTCAAACGAGGCCAGCTGATGTTAAGTGGTCACTACAGCCCATGAACATCCGCATCCAACCTGAAATAGCTACGAAGGGGGATGGGGAAGTGTTGTTACTCCTGACGTCTAAATTGGAATGCCTCCTGTCCAATGTATTCTGCCTAACCTGTGCAGCAGTGGTACCGCCGCAGGCGAGCCTTTAAGATAAGACTAGACCACCATGAAAAATAAATAATACCACCATAATTGATAAAATTAAGATTACAAAACAAGTTACGTCCTATATTTTTTTATCAACCATCTGAAGTACACACTTGTCATATTTTACACATTTCATTTGTAGTGTTAGAAAAATTATTAGCATTCAAACATTTTGTTGGTGGTGGTAGGAACTTGCCTGCAGTAGTATCACCTGCAGTAGTATCTGTTAGTAACATATTTGACTTTCAAATTTGTTAGTATGTAATCCGGAGTTCTGAAGTTTTTAAAACAAAACGCTATCTATAGCCGTTGACGGGGTCATCAATCAATAACCGAACGTATCCACATATTCGACATTGGCAGTTTTATGTTACGGAACACCGTTATTATCTTGTTAAACGATACGTGAACAGACAGCGCAGCTAAAAACTTACGTCATCGCCTCACATCGACATGCACTGTTGAAACAGACTGCTTTATTGTCATGTCAGCCTGGTATCCAATTACATTTTGTTGAGAACTTTATTCTTTTTTAGTTTTCAGAGATTAAAAAAAATTAATGCAAGTAAGGCAGACAGACAGACACACGGGCTTCCTTAATGGCAAACGGTCAGCATTGCTTACACGGAGAACACCGGAAAACTTGCGATGCGATGCGGTCTGCCTGGGTTTGATACCCAGCGGGTCAGAAATTTGAATGATGTAGATAAATTTCTGTACCTGGTCTGGGTGTTTGTGTGCTGCTTGTTTCTGTGTGTGTCCATGACACCCACGACACAGGTTAAATCCTACTGTGTGGCTATGAGTGTGAAACGTTATTTATGTATTTATTTTCAATTTATTGCGCTTCCTGAATAAAGATATTTCCCTAATAGGTACCTGCGACGGATGATGATTCTAGCCTTGTTTAAATTAGTTGATACGTTCATGAGATAACGAAACAGTCGAAAAATTTACTAGTTCAATTTTTTTCAAAGTTTGACCGTAATTCGTAAAAACATAAAATAAACTTTTTTTTGTCTTCACTAACAACTACAGAGACAAAATGGAAATCGCACAAAATTCACAATCGAGTTGTCATTAGGTCAATCTGACATTTCAAATTTCATTGGCGACAATCTCTACTCTGTGCGACTGTGGTACTGTGTGTAATGTTTTCTTTAATTAATTTTGTATATTTCTAACGCATTATTATTAAAAAAATGAGGTAAATTAACTTTCTGCACTCCTCCATATAAAATTGATTGTGTCTAATTTTATACTCCTCTGTCCGCGTAAGTTTCGTAAAAAGGGGTACAAAGTTTTTGCTTTACGTATTAATACTACACATGTGTAAGCGATCGCTTTCAATTGGAGCAATTCGTCGAGGTGTTGTACAATGCTGGTACAAAGCGTACTTACTAATGATATCGACGAATATGCGAGTCGAATCGCCTTGTTTAACTGGTCGAGCAACGCCGCAGGGCCTTCACGGTACAATTGAATAGGCTCATTTAAATCGCCTAGCTCCCCGATAAGCAGACATGAAAGGGCGGGCGATGATGCTAATACGGTGAACTTAACCTGGCCGCTGGCACCTTGCGGCGTCCCGCCAAACTGGTTCCGACGCCGACCTTCGTGGCTTCGTACAGTACGCTCCTGCGCGCTCATTCCACCCTGGTACAACAAATCGCTATATTCAATCGGATTCTACTAAAAAATTTAACCATTTAAACCAACCATTTGACCAAAAAAATCAAATAATTACTCAAATCCAACGAATCACCATTGAAGTTTTTTTTTGACAAACTAACTGATATCAATTTAGAGGTTTTTTATTCTGACACTTCTTCTTTACATTCTTCGATTCTTTATAGTAAGCATGTGAGGAAATTATCTTATACTATATTATTATAGTTAGACTTTTATATACTCGTAAGTTTAAATACTCATAAGTTTGAACAAGATCGGTCTAGACGAAGCAAAAAGGACCTCTCTGTAATATGAGCCGTCATATATTATATAAGGGACGTCAATTAAAATGCGTCGAAAACGTTTAGACTGCCTAGCTCTAGTTTGTTTTCGTGCGAAGTGAAAACAAGTTATTTTCTATAACATTGGTCATAAGGTAAGAATCGTCTTACATCGTTGTGGGTAACTTTCTCGAAAAATTGAAATATGCGCATAACTTACAACAAATTTCGTTCCATACATATTTTCTCTTGACTAAACAATGCATTGTAGATAACTTATTAGTACTGACGTACGACTTTTTGTTCCTTTAGTCAGTATGGTCTAGAAGTATGATGAGAATCGCAGTCGATTTATATCCGCATTGTATGCGATAAGTGGGCGTTCAGGGCGTTTTATCGGAAATCTAAGGCCAAGCCCTAGCGTGCGGCCGGACTGACTCGTGTTCATCGCGATACGAACACGTAACATCGTGTCAGGGCCCGCATTATCATATGTTTTAAATAAACACAAGAACTGACATATCGCATTTTAAATTAAACTTACAAGATAGATGATACTCCTAATCCTAGTGAAACTGAACTGATTAGATATTGGACACTCCATCACAATCATAATCTGTTAGGATTGTGATATCGACAAAATTAAATATTTGATGTCTTTTTCATGTAAAATTCTAAAAAAAAATTTTATTTAAAAAAAAAATTAAATCTAATTTTGTGTAATTCTCATTGTGTTTGTCAGCCGCAGATTGACTAGTCGCGAAACTCGGACAATTCTGCAGTGACCCATCAATATCATGTCATCGTCTTTATCGTCCGCATACAATAGCATTGACGTGGCGGGGATGAAAATAGAATGCCAGCCAATTGTAGTCCTGTAGTAAATAGTGGATGCATGCAAATAGAAATAATGCTAAATATTCGAATAACTTTTCTGAGCGATGTTGCTGAGTCAAAATACTCTATATCTTATAATACTTATATATAAAAATTCAATCACGTCTTTTCTAAATTACATATATCGCAAAAAAAAATACGTCATTATGTTCCTAAAACGATCCTTCAAACGAATTCCATTTCAAGCCACCGCAGCCCTGATCCCCTACATGGGAATGGCACGTCGCGGGAAAAGACGCCTCACTCCAAATGGCAGGGTATTCGTAAACCGCGGCAGTATGATCGCGTGAACACTGTAATTGGCCTTAATCAAGCAAGTTGGCGTGCTCGGTACCTATGTCGCTTCTGTCAGTCACTCTCGTGTATTAAACCGAAACAATTAGCAAACTGCGGTTGAATAATTACATTCTGCAAGATACACTAATTTAATTGTATCAACTTAAGTAGCTATTATTTCACTAATAAAACGTTTCGTTTACGTTAAAAGTATTTTTAACACCCATCTAAAGTTACTTTGTACGCGTAGCAGTCATATTTTTTTGTGTCTGTGAAAGATATACAAAGCCATTCATCGCTTTGTAGAGCAAACATAAAAGCTTTATTTAGGGAAGATAATGAGAAAATATGGTCCTTTGTGTTGAACAAAATGCGATCGCCGAGAGCTTACGAAATTGTAAGATTTCAAGGTAATTGCTCGTTACGTCACGCGGTTCGGTAATGTCGCCGAGAAATTTCTCCGGGGAAATGGGAAAACAAATGAGAGAGCTCTTATCTACGCGTTACCTCCGCGAAGTGATTTACGATCTGGCTACCAGGCTCACTCTCCACACGAGTCACACGACACACATGCTCGTATACCGGTTTGTCGAAGCAAAGAGACAACCTGGTTAAGAAACAGACGTAAATTGAGTGTTAAACATGTGAGCCGTTGCATAAATAGTCATAAATGGTTATATGAACTCAGTATTTAATTAAACGTAATTTGATGTTTAGAATAATGTGCCAATGCCCGAGCTAAGAGCGTTTCTGTCTGTATGAATTACTCGATGTGTTTTCGTAAGGCAATTAATGCATAAATTATGTAGTTTATATCATTAATTACTGTAAAAACGGTAACACGACATTCTATTGTTATTCAGCAGATTAAATCCTACAGATAGTAAAACGATACATTAACATGTAGTATTAATAATTTGTGTCCTTAAATATCTAAAAAAAGATTATTACTATAAATAAATAACGTTTCACACTCATTTATTTAGGCTTATTCATTATGTAATAGCCCTACAGTAGGATTTAACCTGTGTCGTGGGTGCCACGGACACACACACAAACACGCACACAAACGCCCAGGTACAGAATCTAAATTAATCATTCAAATATCTGCCCCGCTAGGAATCGAACCCAGAACCCTACGAACGCAGGCCGCACGTTGAACACGGCGCCATCTACGCCATGGGTCGTCAAACTATGCTCGTATATTGTACTTATATTTTTTTTAAATGTACCTATAAGCAGAATAGCAAACGAGCATGCAGGCCAAATGATTTTTAGTGGTCACTGGAGCCCATGGACAACCGCAACTAGTATGGAAATCCTATGCGAGGTTTTATGTGGATTCGATGCTACTGCTAAGGACTTGAAATGCGTCCTGCCCAGTGTTTTCTGCCTAACTACACCCTTCAAACCAAAACAGTACTTCTCACATACCATGTTCTTAAGTACATATACGTATACCTCATACATGCGCAAATTTCTACATACATTGACGTCTGTATTATAGTAAAAAAGTAAGTCACTTTTACCAATTTTACTAAAAGTTCTCGATCTTATCACATATTTTCACCGGATTTTTAATTTATATTCTGGGAGTTCATGGTTCCTATATACATATGTATACCAACTACCATAAAATCCAGTAAGATCCGAATTATATAAAGCAACAATCCCCATTTAGTCGGTGACTTTAAACGCAGAATAATCTCAACAAATGAAGTCGCTACAGACGTCTCATTGAAAATTTGAAATTGGCCGTGGGCCGTGATTAAATGGAGCCCCATTACATTAGCATAGCGTTTAGTTTGAGAACACGTCTTGGAGTCGAGCATTTGGTGCTGGGGTTATAGGGTTATCGGTCGTGTAAGTATGAAAACGACAAAATTCATCATTTAAATTTTCTACCTAGTGTTTCACCGACGCGACGCCGGCCGTCGATCTGAGACTTTTGTATTTAGTAACATTGTTATTTCAAGATATTACGCTTCCCATCTATTAAATATTTAGCAAGAAAATAAGCTTGTATTCATATTATAGAAATAGGATGTACAGAGTATTTTATGTTTAGTAGTGTAATGTTTATTACCATTAATATACATGTAACACATATGAGGGAACGGTTGAAACTTACGGTTGATCGAGACCTTCCTAGTAAGAATTCTTACTAAATGTGGACTATCAAAGAATCTTTGGCAACCCTAGACACGCGGGCGGACGGCAAATTGGCAGTGGGCGGCGGCGCCGTGATCCCGCGACCCCTCAATAAATATTCCATCTATCCAGCATGTATGTACCCCGCCAATAAAAGCATTCAATGTCAAAAAAGTACGTGCAGACTGAGTATTTTTACTACCTACCTGTATTTAACATACACGGTCATCAAAGTTAGGAATGAAACATGAATGCATAGATTTAGGACAAAAGGTAACGAAAAAAGGATTGGAGAGATTCCTTAAAAATTCTTTGTTTTTCCAGTAAAAAAGTAGTCAATTAAGGTTATGGACTATCTGTGTGCTAAATGTCATTTAAATCTACCCAGCTGTTTATGCGTGACGAAATGGACTAACTTCGCAAAGTTATCTTAAACATATTATCCCATGGGAAGCATTACTGAGATAAAAATATTATGTGTTAATCTAGGACATGGTCTGTCTTTGTGCCAAGTTTTATCTAAATCCGTTAAACGGTTAAAGCATGAGTGAGTCACAAACATCGAAATATCTTTTCACATTTATAATATCACAAAATAAAATAACCGCAGAAAACAATTAATTTAAAGTATGAATTAAGCGTGGTTTGAAAAGTCAATTACAAAGTGTTTCAATTAGATTAAATAAACAGAACTCACGCTCTAGGAGGTTAACAAATAATGTAACCTCCGTACTACACGAGTAACATATAAAGCAAAATGTAACAAAAGACTGAGGAAAGTCTTTGAATCGAAATTAAAATTAATCCACCCGGAAAACAGAAGGATATGAAAACTCCAACAAAAGGGACAAAAGAAAAAATTCAAAGAGGAATCGGACGAAAGACGGGCTAAGCAAAAAGAAAAAGGTTGTAAGAGCGCTCTCGCTCGGTCGGCGGGCCGAGTACCAGGCGCGCATACCGCGACTGGAGTGTTCAATTAAACCGCGCCGAGATCTAATCAAGTGTGATTTTAATAGAGTGCTGCTGATCGAGCACGGAGAGGCATTGCGCGCATCGACTGACATTGTAACAGATAACGACTGCGTCCAAATTAACTAATTTTACTCGTCAAGATCGAATCTTGTCCAATCGTTAGCTGTACATAAGATTGTGATCTTACATTGACACTTACATTGTTACTTTCTTAGTTGAAGAATTAATGAATTCGCAGCTGTTTTTAATTCAGATAAGCTGTTAATAGTGTTCTACTAATTGAACCAAGGGGAAATTTTATCCTGGCAACTTATTTAGCGTTGCGTTGAGCTCACAAAATGTTACTTAAAATTTCATGAACATTAAATTTTAAAATATCTCTTTTTACGACTTCAGCAGCCCATTTTGCCACCACAATTGTTTTTAATTCTTCACTTCATATATTTTTATGAAAAGAACACCTGTCTTATCAGTCTATAGATTAGACCAAATTTAATGTGAATAGTGTCTAAATTCTCATAACAATGGCACCGATTTGTCATTTGACTAAGGAACCTTAAAAACGAAGAAATAAGTCCGGGGTACAATAACGTCAATAACCGATTCCCACGAAAGGGGATATCTCAGCGTTCAGTCCCGAACACAAAGCGAGCTAGTGTTTCCCGGACCGCCCGCAATGCCTCACAGCGCTGCGATCGAGAAAGAAACGTACAAATGGTTACTGACTGTAAATGGCAATTTGCCCAAAAAATGCGAATGAGACTCTTTTCCGAGGCGAAAAACGTGAAAATAATAATTTTCGTACTACGTTTTTTTGGTTACATTTTAACTTACACCAATCTTTAAAACAATGTTTCAAGTGCATCAGCTATTTGTATACAAATCAAGAAAAAAATAATAGTCTTTTTTCCACGAAGAATATGATTTCGAGATCTTCTGATAATAATAAAGTCCACGTGAATCATGTGGTGCGGCATTAAGAAAAAATTAACAAATGTCAGTACTTCGGTTCGAATAGGTTCATTCATCTGCATTTGAGAGTAATGCACCGATCCTAATTGAGTTGCTTCAACGAGCTCGTCTCTTGTAATAATAATTGTTCTCGCAATAACTCGCATTCCACTGAATTCAATCAACAATGTCTGAACATCTTGACATAATTGTTATTTAAAATTAGGTAATATTGGTTCAATAATTACGTGTTTGCTACAGTTCTACTTCAATTAATAATTATTAGGTAGAATCTTTTCTGTGAAATTTTTGCTTATATATTTAATATTATATGAACTTTCCGTTATGTTACAAGCTATCTAGTTACATTACGACAGGTTCGCTCACCTCGTACTCCCTCGTATTAGGTCCGTCACACTAATTTTATACAAGAGTCATAAGTAAGGGAAGCCTTAAAAAAGTTGGTATCTTATTCTTATTAATCTCTTTTATGTAAACTAAACTCTAAAGCCTCTACTATCAGACTTCGACGGACATTAAATCCCCTTTTAGAAGTTCACCGGAGGAAGACTGAGTTTTACAAAGTTCCGGGTTTTAAAACAAATTTAAATTCGTTCATAGTAATCCAAGTTTTTCCTCACTTAACTAAGTACTTTAACCCGGCGGCCGAGCGCACAGCGTTCGCAATCAGTGCGATGTGAAATCTGCTAGAGAAATTTTAATTATTATGCGAATGTAATTCATTTTTTCTTTTAAAAAGATAAATATACGTGTATTTCAGTGATCATTAAGGTACGGTATTTATGGTATGAATATGAATCCGGTTTTTAACGCAAACTATGTCGCTTTGAACGAACAATTTGTCAAATTACATGAATACGCGCGTAGCCGAGCAACAACCTGGGTTTACATTACATTGATTAATATGGTAACTTGTAAGTATTTGGGACACATTAATAGCGAATTGTGAATGGATATATTATTAGGTCGCGCGAACTTTGTTTGGGTATTGGCACGCCGTTGTGGGTAATGATTTTCGATATAAGATATTTTAATTCATGTCGCATAAATGATGGAATTATTTACGTTAAAAATCGTTAGGGAAGTACAGAAAGGAAGAGGAAAGTAGTTTTAAGAACGACAAAACGCACATAATTATAACGTGTTTACGTATCAAGATTTTTAATTGATTCAAAACGTCGGACTTGTTTGTTTTAGGTTTTAGGTGACCCGACCCAGAAGGGAATTTTAGAAGAAACAAAAAAAAATTCATGCATAAACGCCAAATGTGTTTTATCATAAATAAAAAACCTATTAAACTGTATTCCTCTTCCTTTTTAACGCAGTAAAAAAAAGTAATTTGTCGTAAATAAAAACACTAACCGTATTCAACATTATTTTGTTGTTTGAGAGAGGTAAGTAGTACGTAGAAGTTGTCTACTTATCAATTCCGAGGGCCATCGAGTTCGACGGCGTAGTTTAGGGCCCTCGAAACTCTCAATGAATCCTTTGTAAAGGTCGCTTTAATGTTTTATAAAGATTTTATGCGGTGTCAAGAGATCATTGCGTGACCGATCCGTCGCGTAAATTAAGTAGTATAGTCAAGTGTTATAAAAAAGTATAATTTCCTGAGATGAAAATTAACAAATACATTTTTTTTTGTATGAACTGTTAGATTTCTATTGTGAACGAATAGCTTCTGATTGTTGATCACTGATTTATACCGATAAATGGTATGAAATCTACATGTTTTTTTTTATTCAAGCGGAATAACAAACGAGCATGCAGACCACCTGATGTTTAGTGATTACTGCAGGAAGGAATTCTTATCTGAGGTATTTTGATGCGTTGCTATTCCAGAAGAATAAGTTGGAATGCCTGCTGTCCAGTGCCTTCAACATAAGACTCTACTACCATCAAATATACAGTTAATATCTATATATTAATACGTGAAGCAAAAACTTTGTGCCCCTCTTTACGAAAATTGCGAGGACGGAGAAGTATGAAATTTGGCATACTTATAGTTAAATAGAGGAGTGGCGAATGCTAATATTTTTTAATAATAATTTAAAAATAGTACATTAAAGTAATTAAAAAAATACATTACACACGCTACCACAGTTTGAGGTTGGCCGTGGATGTCCATGGACTACAATGAACGCTTAAGTGGCTAGCATGTTTGTATGCTGCTCCTTCAATAAAAAAACATTTTAAATCAAATATTTTAAAAAGGTTAGTGTGAGTTATCATTAAAAGGTAGGCTCAAGCTATCGCGGACATTTATATAGGACTACTTAAGACCGAGCACTTCCTCTCACAAATGACGCTATAATCAGACATGCTGGGTAAGACGGGTTAGGACACTTCACACACGAGGATCGTAGAGATCTCGCAAAACTATCTCGGAGTACTTAATAACATACCTACCTTTTTATAATCTATATCCAACAAATCGACATTTCACAAACCAGAACAAAAGATTTTAAGATAATAAAAAAATTTAATATCAGGCTTTACATTGAATTTTTTTTTCTCATTTCTTTTCGTTTTCTATAAAATGCATGGCAATCCTCTTTTATTAAAAGCCAATACCACAATATGTGGATTAAAACGTTTTCCCTTGTTTTGTGATATTGTAGTTATTCTCGGTAAACGGCCATGGTACGGATATTGGGATAAAAAATATTATATTCTGCTGGCTACCTCTACATTTTCGAAAAATAGCTCGCAATTCGGTTATTGTACAACCGATTAGAAGTATGAGTCGTTTATTGTAACGTTTGGTTTTTGTTGGTAAAATTGAGCACTTTGAAATATTTTTTTGATAAACATTGGCAGATGAAAAAAAATATAATCTTGAAACTAATGGTGGCGGTAGAGTCTTATGTCGAAGGCTGACATGTGGCGGCACCGCCTATGTATTTCTGCCGCGAAACAGCAGCGTACTGCTGTTCTAGTTTGAAGAGTGTGGTTAGACAGAATACATTGGACAGGAGGCGTTAAAACTTAGTCGGGAGTAAAAATGCATCCGCGTATGACCACGCACGTGATGATGGATATGGATGTACATGGGTTGTATTGAACACTTAACATCAGGAAGCATGCAGCTCGTTTGCCGCTCCTTTAACGTAAAATAAATAAATAAATAACATATATAAAATACTTCGGCACAAACCAAAGAAACGGATACCATCACCAAGTTATAATTTATCGGAGACTAGTAACCAGCCTCGGCTTTGTACGATTTTTAGCGGAGAAGGTAGTGAAAAAATAATTGTGCGCGCTTCCATGCTTCTGAGGGCACATTAAAAAACCTCCCCTCAATTTATTATTTTCAAACGTAGTCGTTATGCCACGTTGGGGGCCTTCAGATGGCCTAAAACTTCTACAATCCCGCACTGGAGCAACATGGAGTGCGATTCAGGCTTGCTCAGTTAAAAGGCAACCGCGAAATAACATATCTGGTATATATATTTTTTACATTAACAGAATAGCAAATGAGCGTACATGCCACCTGATGTTAAGCCACTGCAGCCCATGGACATCCACATCAAACCCCAACTAGAACGGCAGTCCTATCTGAGGTTGTATGTCGATGCACTGCTACTCACGAGGACTTAGTTGGAATGCCTCCTGTCCAGTGTCTTCTGTCTAACTACATCCTTCAAACCGAAACACGGCAGTTCACACACTGCTGCTTTACGAAATAGGTATAGCGGTAGTGCCGCCGCAGGCGAGCATTCGACATGAGACTGTACCACCGTCATCTTTAATGTTGGAGAAAGTGTCGTGGGCGGTATTCTTAAAAATACTATGCCCAATGCCCCATGCATTTAGTCATTCCACTTTATATTGAACGTTATCATATTTTTTGTCCTTTTTTTCAGTGACTGCATCGATTATCTGTCTGTAATACAAGAGAGTTCTCTATAACTATAATGCTACGCAAAGATTGAAAATAAAAGAAAGGTAGATAACAAAATACTGGGTCGGCCAGTGACTAACAGGTTCACTATACCTCAGTGAAATATCTCAGGGCCTTAGATCTCGACCTACTATAAATCGACGAACAGATAACATTGAAATAGTAATAGTCCTTATCACAAAGCGGCAGTATAGGACCTTTGTCGACCGAAAGAGCGGTGATAAAATCCTGGAAGGACGCACTGAACCTTTCATTGTACGAGATTTTGTTGCGGTTTTAATTTTTTCACCCACCATCAACAGATAAGTGTAATTGGAAGTCCAAGAAACGATACAAACCAAGTCATAGTTTTAGTTGTATGACGACTTGTGAACGTAAATTACAGGTTGAAATACTACAGGACAATTTTCGTTATATAATTTAGACTATATATAATGTGTAATATGATTACATGATATGATAATATAATGTACTAATAATGATTGAGCGTATTGAACAGTACAGATCCAAAATTATGAATATCAATTAATATAGTTATGAATCGGATAATCAACGCTATATCGGTTGCATAAACAACTTAACAGTTTAAATAATAATTTGTTGTAATGAGTTTTGTAGAAGTTATTCTGTTTGCCCATCGTATTATTGGCTCAGTTGCGCGTCTATAAATTTACGACTTAATTATATGTGAACTCTAAACGGAACTGTTATTCTTCCCAAATAGATAGTGAATCAGTAAAATAAGCTAAAGTATGTACTTATAAGTGAATATTCTACAAATAGTGATGACATTGTTGAGTATTTTCTTGGCCATCCGACCACTTCATAACACATGTTTATTTAAAAGTATTAATATGAATTTTATGACATTTTAATATTGTTGGATTGGTACCAATACGTACTAAGTTTTTATTTTGCGATGACGTTCTTATTGACATCATCTTTTTAGCTCCATTCGATATATATTTCATACTTAAAATCAGAAATAATCTGCCACTGACATCTATTAAGACCCCAAACAGATCTTCGGATAATTAATAGCCATAAATTATTATAACATTAAATATATCAAATTACATACCAGTGATCTGTTTACGATGTTTTAATGATTGAATTAATTTAGCGCTACCTACGAAATTTAATTAATGTTCATTATAAAAACGATCATCATTCTTACGATGTTTTATTGTTTTTCTTCGGTTAATCTTTGACCCTAGAAGACTAACTCTCCAAATAATAAAATAATTCTGTCTTAGGCGGCTTAGGTAGATTAATTCCATCTGGCGAGATTGTAGCCTAACATGGTTGTGAACAAAAAATAAGCCAATTGGCAGGGCCAGTCGCAAAAGCTTCAGACTTCAGACTTTTTCTTTGGTGTGTTTAATCAAAATAACAGGACATTGACAAATCGCAGTTAGTAAAGAGATGTGATAAATGAGGTACCGTTGGGTTCATTGGGCAAAATTTAGATTTTTATTTTGAAAACTATGGATCACATGACTGGAACCTTTTTGATAGTCATTTTGAAAGCATGGGTCCAATTTGATCCATTTTTACTAGTGGCTCGTGTTGCATAATTTCGTTATCTTGGCTTGGGCTGTATATGCGGAGCAGCTCAGACCATGGCTCATCTATTGTCCTGTTCTGCTTGCCCAGTCACCTGCTCGC